>CAUYLG010043686.1:0-31817 GCA_963573385.1 Cacajao melanocephalus
TTTTTCCATTTGTTTCTGTCCTCTCTTATTTCCTTGAGCAATGGTTTGTAGTTCTCCTTGAAGAGGTCCTTCACATCCCTTGTTATTTGTATTCCTAGGTATTTTATTCTCTTTGTAGCAATTGTGAATGGGAGTTCACTCATATTTGGCTCTCTGTTTGTCTGTTATAGGGGTATAGGAATGCTTGTGATTTTTGCATATTGATTTTGTATCCCAAGACTTTGCTGAAGTTGCTTTGTCATATTAAGATTTTGGGCCGAGACAATGGGGTCTTCTAAATACACAATCATGTTTTCTGCAAATAGAGACAATTTGACTTCTTCTTTTCCTAATTGAATACACTTTACTTCTTTCTCTTGTCTGATTGTACTGGCCAGAACTTCCAGTACTATGTTGAATAGGAATGGTGAGAGAGGGCATCCTTGTCTTGTGCCAGTTTTCAAAGGGAATGCTTCCAGTATTTGCCCATTCATTATAATATTGGCTGTGGGTTTCATAAATAACTCTTACTATTTTGAGATATGTTCCATTGATACCTAGTTTATTGAGAGTTTTTAGCAAAAAGTGCTGTTGAATTTTGTTGAAGACCTTCTCTGAATCTACTGAGATAATCATGTGGTTTTTGTCTTTAGTTCTGTTGATTTGATGGATTACTTTTATAGATTTGCATATGTTGAACCAGCCTTTCATCCCAGGCCAGGGATGAAGGCAACTTGATCGTGATGGATAAACTTTTTGATGTGCTGTTGGATTCGTTTTGCCAGTTTTTTATTGAGGATTTTCACGTCAATGTTCATCATGGATATTGGCCTGAAATTTTTCTTTTAGTTGTGTCTCTGTCAGGTTTTGGTATGAGGATGATGTTGGTCTCAAAATGAGTTAAGGAGGATTCCCTCTTTTTGTATTGTTTGGAGTAGTTTCAGAAAAAATGTTAACAGCTCCTCTTTGTACCTCTGGTAGAATTTGGCTGTGAACCCGTCTGGTCTGGGACTTTTTTTGGTTGGTACAATATTAACTGCTGCCTCAATTTCAGACCTTGTTATTGTTCTATTCAGGGATTCAACTTCTTCCTGGTTTAGTCTTGGGAGGGTGTAAGTGTCCAGGAATTTGTTCATTTCTTCTAGATTTTCAGGTTTATTTGCATAGAAGTGTTTATAGTATAGTCTGCTGGCAGTTTGTATTTCTGTGGGATCAGTGGTGATATCCCCTTTATTATTTTTTATTGCATCTATTTGATTCTTCTCTTTTCTTTTTTATTGGTCTGGCTAGTGGTCTATCTATTTTGTTGATCTTTTCAAAAAATCAGCTCCTGGATTCACTGATTTTTTTTGAAGGGTTTTTTGTATGTCTATCTCCTTCAATACTGCTCTGATCTTAGTTAGTTCTTGTCTCCTCCTAGCTTTTGAATTTGTTTGATCTTGCTTCTCTAGTTCTTTTAATTGTGACATTTGGGTGTACATTTTAGATCTTTCCTTGCTTCTCTTGTGGGCATTTAGTGCTATCTCTAGACACTGCTTTAAATGTGTCCCAGAGATTCTGATATGTTGTGTCTTCCTTCTTATAGGTTGTAAAGAACATCTTTATTTCTGCCTTCATTTCATTATTTATCCAGTAGTCATTCAAGAGCAGATTGTTCAGTTTCCATGTAGTGATGTGGTTTTGAGTGAGTTTCATAATCCTGAGTTCTAATTTGATTGCACTGTGGTTGAGAGACTGTTATGATTTCCATTCTTTTGCATTTTCTGAGAAGTGTTTTACTTCCAATTATGTGGTCAGTTTTAGAATAAGTGCAATGCGGTGCTGAGAAGAATGTATATTTTGTGGATTTGGGGTGGAGATTTCTGTAGATGTCTATTAGGTCTGCTTGGTTCAGATCTGAGTTCAAGTCCTGGATATCCTTGCTAATTTTCTCTCATTGATTTGTCTAATATTGACAGTGGAGTGTTAAAGTCTCCCACTATTATTGTGTGGGAGTCTGAGTCTCTTTGTAGGTCACTAAGAACTTGCTTTATGTATCTGGGTGCTCCTGTATTGGGTGCACATATATTTAGAATAGATAGCTCTTCTTTTTGCATTGATCCCTTTACCATTATGTAACGACCTTCTTTGTCTCTTTTGATCTTTGTTGGTTTAAAGTCTGTTTTATCTGAGACTAGGATTGCAACCCCTGCTTTCTTTTTTTGCTCTCCATTTGCTTGGTAAATCTTTCTCCATCTCTTTATTTTGAGCCTATGTGTGTCTTTCCATGTGAGATGGGTTTCCTGAATAGAGCACATCAATAGGTCTTGACTCTTTATCCAATTAGCCAGTCTGTGCCTTTTGATTGAGGCATTTAGCCAATTTACATTTAAGGTTAATATTGTTATATGTGAATTTGATTCTGCCATTTTGATGCTAGCTTGTTGTTTTGCCCATTAGTTGATGCAGTTTCTTCATTGTGTCAATGGTCTTTACAATTTGGTATGTTTTTGCAGTGGCTGATACTGGTTGTTCCTTCCCATATTTAGTGCTTCTTTCAGGAGCTCTTGTAAGGCAGGCCTGGTGGTGACAAAATCTCTCAGCATTTGCTTGTCTGTAAAGGATTTTATTTCTCCTTTGCTTATGAAGCTTAGTTTGGCTGCATATGAAATTTGGGTTGAAAATTCTTCGCTTTAAGGATGTTGAATATTGGCCCCTACTCTCTTCTGGCTTCTAGGGTTTCTGCAGAGAGATCCACTATGAGTCTAATGGGCTTCCCTTTGTGAGTAACCCGACCTTTCTCTCTGGTTTACCTTAGCATTTTTTCCTTCATTTCAACCCTGATAAATCTGAGGATTATGTGCCTTGGGGTTGCTCTTCTTGAGGAATATCTTTGTGGTGTTCTCTGTATTTCCTGACTTTAATGTTGGCCTGCCTTGCTAGGTTGGTGAAATTCTCCTGGATAATATCCTGAAGAGTGTTTTCTAACTTGGTTTCATTCTCCTCATCACTTTCAGGTACACTGATCAAATGTAGATTCATCTTTTCACATAATCCCATATTTCTTGGAGGCTTTGTTCATTTCTTTTCACTCTTTTTTCTCTAATCTTGCCTTCTTGCTTTATTTTATTGAGTTGATCTTCAATCTCTGATATCCTTTCTTCTGCTTGATCGATTCAGCTATTAAAACTTAGGTATGCTTCATGAATTTCTCATGTTCTGTTTTCCAGCTCCATCAAGTCATTTATGTTCTTCTCTATGCTGGTTATTCTAGTTAGCATTTCATCTAACCTTTTGTCAAAGTCCTTAGTTTCCTTGCATTGGTTTAGAACATGCTCCTTTAGCTTGGAGAAGTTTGTTATTACCCATCTTCTGAAGCCTGCTTTTGTGAATTCATCAAACTCATTCTCCATCCAGTTCTGTTCCCTTGCTGGTGAGGAGTTGTGATCCCTTGGAGGAGAAGAGGCATTCTGGCTTTTGGTGATTTCAGCCTTTTTGCACTGATTTCCTCCCATTTCATGAATTTATCTGCCTTTGGTCTTTGAAGTTGGTGACTTCTGGATGGGGTCTCTGAGTGGATGTCCTTTCTGTTGATGTTGAAGCTATTTCTTTCTGTTTGTTAGTTTTCCTTCTAACAGTGAGGCCCCTCTGCTGCAGGTCTGCTGGAGTTTGCTGGAGGTCCACTCCAGATCCTGCTTTCCTGGGAATCACCCATGGGGGCTGCAGAACAGCAAAGATTGCTGCCTGTTCCTTACTCTGGTAGCTTCATCCCAGAAGGGTTCCTGCCAGATGTCAGCCAGAGCTCTCCTGTATGATGTGTCTCCCAGCCAGTATACACAGGGATGAGGGAGTCACTTGAGGTGGCAGTCTGTCCCTTATCAGAGCTCAAGCGCTGTGCTGGGAGATCCCTTGCTCCCTTCAGAGCTGCTGGGCAGGGATGTTGAAGTCTGCTGAAGCAGAACCCATGACTGCCCCTTTTCCCAGGTGCATTGTCCCAGAATGGTGGGGGCTTTATTTAGAAGTCCCTGACAGGGTGCTTCCTTTTTTCAGAGATGCTCTGCCAAGCAATAAGGTAGTCCAGTTTACAGTCTGCCTGCCTGCTGAGTTGATGTGGGTTCTGCCCAGTTGCTGTGTAAACTTCCTGGCGACTTTTACACAGGTGATGTTAAAACCGCCTACCTTAGGCTCAGCCATGGCAGTTGCCGCTCCCTGCACTGAGCTCGAACGTCTCAGGTCAAAGTCAGACTGTGCTGGCTGCAAGAATTTCAAGCCAGTGGATCTTAGCTTGCTGGTCTTTGTGGGGATGGGACCCATCAAGCCAGATCATTTGGCTCCTTGGCTTCAGCCCCCTTTTTCAGGGGAATGAGTGGTTCTGTCTCGCTGGCATTTTAGGTACCACTGGGGTATGAGAATAAAAAAACTGCTGCGGCTAGAACAGTCACCCAGTTTTGTGCTGGAAAGCTGGGACCCTGGTGTTGTAGGCACAAGAGGGAATCTCCTGGTTTGAAGACTGTGGGAAAAGCGCAGTATCTCAGCCAGAGTGCCATAGTGTCGGAAACGTCCCTAATGGCTTCCCTTGGCTAGGAAAGGGAGTTCTCTGGCCCCTTGCACTTGGGTGAGGCGATGCCCCATCCTGCTTCAGCTTGCCCTTGGGCTGCACCCGCTGTCTAATTAGTCCCAGTGAGATGAACCTGGTACCTCGGTTGGAAATGCGGAGATCACTCACCTTCTGGATCACTCTCACTGGGAATTTCAGACCAGAGCTGTTCCTATTTGGCCATCTTGGGAGTCTTTTTTTCTCTTAAAACATCTAATATTTAACATTCTCAGTAAGAATCTGCTAAAATCCAGAACCCCATAAGCGTCTTTACCCTTACCTTATCTATCATATCTAAAACTCTGTTTGGGGGCACCATGGGTTACACAGGGGCATAAGACACAGCATCTGTCTTAAAAGTAACCTAATGGCAAGAAAGATGAGAACAGCTGACCTGAATATATGAGAGTGAGATGAGTGGTATCAGGGGTATAGAACAAACTGCAGTTTGAGCTAAAAGAAAAAAAAATCCCAAACAGAATGTCATGGAGGGGGATGAAACCTGGGGAATTGTTGGGAGGGAAAAGGAGCTTTCAAGAATGGGTGATGGAGGAACCTATTAAGATACTATAGATTGGCTTTACTTTATTGAACTAAATTGTTCCTGAACAGCTGCATGAAATTTGAATTCTATATAAGTCACACTTAAAGTACTGGGATACTAAGTAAATGAAATCATTTAACCTTAAGCAAAGCTAAGAATTCTTTTGTATAGTATAAAAATCACACTTAAAAAAAAATCTACTAAAAGATAGTAGTTCTATCTTTTCTTACATTGGGACTTTAAGTCAATGGAAGCTGTCCTTTGATGCTTAATATGTAGTATTCCTTGGAATTCATGATTCCACTTCTACTTTTTGTTTTGAGTGTTTCTTGTTTGTTTGTTTGTTTGTTACAGTTGGTTGTATTTCCCATGTCTCCTTTTTTAAGTCTGTAAATACTGCGTACCAACAAAGTATACAAAAAAGGAAATATTCCCAAAATGATTTCAAAATGAAATTTACTTTTCTGTAATTTGATTTATAGGTAATGCTGAAGAAAGAACCAGGAAACATTTAAAAATAACTCTTAATTACTAACAGACAAAAATGTATTATCTAAGTTTGGGCGTGGAATTCAGGCAGCTGATTATGTCAGAAATGCAACTGCATGCTTTCACAGGTGAATACGCCCTCTCTTTCCAGATTGGCCCACCCAGTGCTTTCAGGTCCACATTGTCAGTGTTCATATTTCCATGTACTTATTCAGTATTGCCTGAAAGTATTACAGGAAGAAGACTTATCTGGTTAAAAATGCCTAGCACTTTTCAGTCTTTAAATTCTCATACTTTAAGAAATGCTATCAACATCTTATCTTTATAGGTATTATTTTACTTTGTAAAACAGTTGTCTTTGCCTTTTCTATCAGTTTCAAAGGTAAAAGGTGACTGGTCCTGAAGACTAGTATCAGGAGAGGATAGTCCTCATGATCTAGAACATACAGAAAAATTTTGAGTCTGCATCACTGCAAATTGCCTGTGGATAGGCCTGGGACCATCCACAAAGGAAAACTAAAGAGATAATCTGATTCCCATGGGTGACCTAGATTTGCTGAAAGATACTAGGCTTGATACTGGCTGATGTGAAGTAGTGCAGTTGTTCATATGCCACCTGATTAGCCAAGGTTATAGGGATACAGAAAAAATACCACAGAGCAGCAGTGTCTACAGAACCATTGGCAGTGGTAGGAAAGAAGACAGCAGTCAGGTTCAATTCATTCAGAGACTTAGGAAGTAAAAACCAGGGTAATTGTGGTAGTCACTTGCAGGATATATGCTTCTTCATCTTTCTCCATGATGTGGTAATTAATTATATTTTCTATACAAGGGCAGACTCAGACTTTGTAGAGCTGTAAAGTTTCTGATGTGTGGAAGACCCACATATTATTTAAAAAAAATTTTTTTTAATTACTAATATAAAATTGCTAGGAGTTCTTCCTGTTAGAAGGAACTCATGTAAGTAAGGGGTCCTGATACTGAAGTTTCACTAGCTTCATGGAAATTTTAATTCTGATACCAAAGGCATATGAACAGGCTTGAGGAAACCCTGTTATTTTCTTTGGTTTATTGGACAGGATGAATGGATTCCAGGAAATGTAGCAACATTTTTGAAAGGAAGCAGGGGAAGAAGGGAGTATCTAATAGGAGTCAGAAGGAAGTTTTTATGAGACTTCTTCACAGTGGTATGTGGAAATAAGCTCACAAAAATTCACAAGAGTCAGTTAAATTTTCAAGAATTTTGTACTTCTGCTAATGCTAGGTGGATAGCTTGAAATCTGCCATGATGGGAATATTTACAAAGTGAAAGTTGGCAAATGCTGTGACTCAAGAGTCAGTACACCATCGGGTTTATTAGAACTGAAAATTCATGAAGTCAGTAAGTGGAAATTATGACAGAATTTAGGGAAAAAAAACTGTACTATGAGTCTGTTATACCAATAGGAATCTCATTCTGGGGAAGGCTTTTCCAGAAACTTGACTTAAGAAAAGCAAAAGCAGAAGCACACAGATTGGACACTTTCCCTAAACCATGGCCCAATGGTCCATATGTGGTCATAAATGTGAAGAACTGAATGTTAAGGTGCCTTGGAATAAAAAGGCTGGTCTTCACATTTATGACCACATTTTGGGTCTTCTTATCACCTACCTTTTCAACATCTCTGAGATCCATATTTCAAACATCCAAGGCTCTAAAGACAACTTCAATTATTCAACCCTTCAACAAATACTTATTTCATGTACATTATATGCCTAGCAGTGTTACAGATATTAGGAATAATCAGATGAACAATAAATATGCTATAATGGAAAATAGACAATGAACAAATAAACTAACAAAATCCTCGTAATAAGTTCTAGAAAAGAAATGTAGAAAGATGATGTGAAAGGTAGTAATTGTGTTTGGGAAGAAGGCTACTTTACCTAGGTTAGTTTCGGCAAAGCCTCTCTGAAAGTTCATATTAGCTAACAAATACAGAGAACTATACATATGAACAGAAGAGGAAGGCTATCCAGGGAAACATGTGCAGAGGTCTTGAACTGGAAGAATCTCGATTTGTTTCCAGAACAAAAATGGAAAAAGACTAGAGAAACAAGAAGAGACTTGTAAGGTATGGCTTTTGTTTCTTGGATTTTATTATAAATACCATGAAAAGGTTTTGTAGGATGTTAAACAGGAGAACAACATAATCTGTTTGTTTATTTTTGAGACAGACTCTCACTCTGTCACCCAGGCCAGAGTGCAGTAGTGCCATCATGGCCCACTGCAGCCTGGAACTCTCAGGCTCAAGCAATCTTTCCACCTCAGCCTCCCAAGTAGCTAGGACTACAGGCATGTGCCACCATGCCTGGCTAATATTTTTGCATTTTTTGTACAAATGGAGTTTGTACAAAATTCACTGGGCTTAAGCAATTCTCCCACCTTGGCCTCCCAGAGTGTTGGAATTACAGGCATGAGCCTCTGTTCTTGGCCTGTTTTTTATTTTTCAATCATTACTCTGTCTGTTCTATGATAGTTGCATTAAAGAGAGATATAAGTAGAATCAGGAAACCAGTGAGAAGGGTTTTATAAGTGTTAAGGTAGATAGGAAGATATCTGGAACCATGGTGTGCATGTGAAGAAGATGGACAGAGACAAGTGGCTGGATGAGAGATATTTTAGAAGTATAACTAAGAGTAGTTGCTACTTTTTTTTTTTTTTTTTTTTTTTTGAGACAAGATCTCACTCTGTCACCCAGGCTGGAATGCAGTGGCACGATTCGATTCACCACAACCTCTGCCTCCCAGGTTTCCTGCCTCAGCCTCCCCAGTAGCTGAGATTACAGGCACGTGCCACCACACCCAAGTAATTTTTGTATTTTTAGTAGAGACAGGGTTTTGCCATATTGGCCAGGCTGGTTTCAAACTCCTGATCTCAAATGATCCACTTGCCTCGGCCTCCCAAAGTGTTGAGATTATGGGTGTGAGCCACTGTGCTTGGCCAAGAGTTGCTCTTGAATTGTGGATTGAATATAAAATGGGATTCAAAAATGTTTCTTCAGGCTGGATGCCATGGCTTATACTTGCAATCCCAGTGCCTTGGGAGGCTAAGGCAGGAGGATCACTTGAGGGCAGGAGTTTGAGAGCAGCCTGGGAAACATAGGGAGGACATTTTCTCTACAAAAATACAAATAAAAAAATTACCTGGGCATGGTGGTATGTGCCTGTAATCCCCAGCTACTTGGGAGGCTGAGGTAGGATGATTGCTTGAGCCTAGGAGGCCAAGGCTACAGTGAGCTGTGATCATGCTGCTATACTCCAGCCTGGGCCACAGGGCAAAACCCTGCCTCAAACAAACAAACAAAAAAACAAAATGTATACACAGAAAGCAGGTAGAAATCAAAGTGTCCATAAGCTTTTATGCTATTACCTCTAAAGTAGAGACTGAATTGGTCCTAGGGCCAAAAATATTTTGCAATACTTCCAGCAAAATCCCACCTCAAGACAACCCATCCAAGAGAGAGACTAATTTGGCCAGCTGACTGCTATCCATACATCTCTATGGGGAAATTTTACTCTTTGTCCTTACTGGGCTCCAGGAGTGGGGACAGCATGTGATGGGTCTCCTGATCTGCCTCTAGAATGTGTGCTAATAAGCACAGATACACTTCCATACGACAGCATGGAAGCAGGAAGAGAGCAGACCGCATCTTGCCTAGTAAAATGAACTCTATCCAAGGCTCTGTCTGTTCTTGATCAGATAAAACAATTCCCATTTTATAGGAAAGAGTGAGCAAGAAGGCAGGCTACAAATGTCATTCTCATGGCCATTTCCTAATGGAAACATGAAAGTGTATTTGAGATGGAGTCTCGTTCTGTTGCCCAGGCTGGAGTGCAGTGGCGCGATCCTGGCTCACTGCATTCTCCACCTCCTGGGTCCAAGCGATTCTCCTACCTCAGCCTCCTGAGTAGCTGGGATTACAGGCATGCACTAGCATGCCTGGCTAATTTTTGTATTTTTAGTAGAGACAGGGTTTCACCATATTGGCCAGGCTGGTCTTGAGCTCCTGACCTCAGATGATCCATCCACCTCACCCTCCCAAAATGCTGGAATTATAGGTGTGAGCCACCGCTCCCAGCAATATATTCTTACTGAATTCAATTCAACGTTATTTCTGGCTATCTGTTACTGGGTTGATTGGCAATGAGATTGGCTACATTGTGGACTCAGGGTTCTCATCCTAAGCCCACAAGGTTTTGGCCTGGGTTGCAAAGATTAATATCACACATTAATGGCTTTCCTTTAATTTAAACTTGAAGAAAGGCAGCATCCTAAACATTTCTGAGAACTGGTAGATGGCTGTTGGCTCAGAACTTGACTCCTGATGAAATTTTGCCACTACTTTTTCTTTCTAGTCTTTGTCTTTTAAACAAAGCTTCTTTCAAGACAGAACTCTCTGCTCTGAAAGTTCAGGGGCAATTGGCATTGCCCTCTTTTAATTAGAGCACTGTGGTACATTTTTTTCTACATCAAAAAAAAATCACCTACAAGGCTGAAAGTTTAAAAACACCTTTAAATACATCAATAAAATTTTATTTGTCCACTAAAATTTTAAAAAATTAAAAAAAAAAATACAGAAAGAAACCCTTGCTGTAAAGCAGCTGCAGGTTCATTTCCTTTCCTGGTAAGAGAGCAGGTTTTTGAGGAGCAGTATGCCCAGTGATTAGGAGCCCAGACACTGAGCCAAATTGTTCAGTAGGAAGTCTGGCTCCACTAGCTTCTCATTGCTAATTCTAAGCAAGACATTTGATCCCTCTGAGCCTCAGTTTCCTCGTTTATAAGAAAAACCTATCTCCTAGCATATGGTTGGATTAAATGTTAAGTACTTTAAAGAGTAATTATAAATAGTAAGGTTAGGTAAGGGATCCGTAGAAAGTAGTCACTATCTAAGCAATAGCTATTACTAATACTCTTAACTAGAAAATGTGATTGATATAAAAATCTAGTTTTAAAGCACAGGTTTAAAAACCACACTTAAATATGTCCATAAGACCCATTTTGAACTGCTTGTTTTTTCTCTGATTAAAATGAAAAAGAGATTTAACACAATTTAACAACTGAATATATGCTTGTATGCAAATGGTTCTAGTCTCTGCTCCTCTTGGGGAATTTGCTGGGTAGTTAATAATATCTTGCTTTGTTTTCAATTATTTGCTGAAAGTTTCCTGCTGTCAGATTCAGGACATAAGAGCCACCTTAAGTCTTAAGAGTCAATGAATAGTCATATTTATGTGCTCAAATGAGATGGTTCAGCCATTTTTAATTTCATGAGGGAAAAAGTGCAGCTAATATGTCCTGAGGGATTATTTTCAACCACAGTCAGAAATAATCACTCTATCTAAATGACTTACCATGCACTTACACTGTTCCTAAATTATCTCCTTTTCCCTTCTGTATCATGACCCCATGGAGCCTTGCACAGCACAGAACATATGGAAGAAGATTGAAAAGTGGTCTTTGCTTTCTCATCTCCCACTTATCTCTTGAAATCCCCCCAACCAGGTTTTTGTTGTCATTACCCAAGCAAACCGCTCCTGTCGAAGTCCCAGCAACCTCCACCTCATAACACCTAGTCACCAGTTCACGATCTGCACCTTGCTTGACCTGTCTGAATCATCCGTGGTATCTGACACAGCTGTCGCCTTCGTGAAGCACTTTTCATCTCTTGGCTTTCAGGACACCACATTGTTCTGGTTTTCCCCCTACTTCAATGGCTTCCCCTTCTGAGTTTTCTTTTCTGGTTCCTCTAACGCTGAGAAGCTACATATCCGTGATCTTCTAAGGTGTAGTCCTTGGCCTTCTTTCTCTTCTGGCTTTACTCTCTCCCTAAGCAATTTCATCTCTTCTAATGGGTATAAACATCAGCAATATGCCAGTGATTTCCAAATCTATTTTTTTTAGCTGTAATAGTTTTAAAACAAGTCCACAAATGTTTTGACACACCTCCTCCCTTTGAATAGGGGCCAGCCTTAGTGAATAACTTACTTCTAAGTAGACAGAAGCAAAAGTGATGCTTTGGGACTTCTGAGACTAGATTGGGAAAGGTAATACAGTTTCACCCTGCCTCTGTCTCTTTTGGGATGTGCAACCTTGGGACACAACTACTTATGAGGAAACCAGGCAGCCACATGGATAGGCCATGTGTGGGAGTGCTGGCCCAGCCCCAGCAGATGGCTGATGGCCATCCCCAACCACCAGACAAGTGAGTAAGACAGGCTGCAGATCATTCCAGCTTCCAGCCTTCAAGTTGTCCCAGCTGATGCCAAATGAAGCAGAAAAACGTCCCCATTAAGCCCTACTCAAATTACAGGATTGCAGGCAAAATTAATGTTGCTGTTGTTTTAAGCCACTAAGCTTTATTGGAGGGGGGAGTGTTAATGTGGCAGCAGGTAATCAGAGCACTATCTGGAAACTTCCTCTGTACTCCAGAACCTGCGCATCTCACATCCTCATTTCAATCTATTATAGGAAATTCAACTTTATATGGCAAAAAAAGCACTTATAATTTCTCCCACAAAACTAACTCCTCCCCATCTTCCCTAGCTTAGTCCAAGTCACCACTTCATTACTCAGGCAAAAACCTGGAAATCATCCCTGAATAAAGCCTTCTCCTCACTGCACATCCAATCTATTAGCAGCTATTATAGTAACTACCATCAAAATATACCCCTAAGATGGCCATTTCTAAGTACCTCCCCATTGCCTCTTGTAATCATCATCACCATCATCTCTGGTAATGTCTGAACTGATATAATAGCCTTCTAAAATACTTACCCTGTTCACACTGCTACAGTCTATTCACTGGTCAAGCATATCCTGTGCACAATGGCTTCCCACGACACTTACTGTAATGTGCAGGCCTTACTGTGACCAACAAAGTCTCAGATGAATGGGCCCTTGCCTTCTCCTCCAATTTTATCTCCTACCCCTTGCTCATTTGGTTCATTTGGTTCTGTCACATTCGGTTTTTGCATTTTCAGGAGCAGATTTTGCTCATTTCTGTCCCTGACTGGCTGGCTTTTGTCTGTCTGGAAGACTCCCTCAAATATTACTCATCTGGGACACTCAGGTCTCTGCTCACACATCACCTCTCATAGAGCCCTTCCTGTATATGTTAAGTCCTTTATAGGTCCCTATTACTCTGTAGCCCATTGTGATATTTTTCATCCTTAAAGCAGTTTTTAGTACCTGAAATCATATTTGCTTACTGTTTGCTCTCTCCCAGATGAGATGTTAGGTTCCCCCCACAGGGACTTTCTCGGTCCTTTATGTTTCTGTAGTCCACAGTTGCCAGAGGCATACACCACAGCTGTCATCAGTCTTCTACATGTATCTGATAAATAGACTTTATTCAATAAAGGAATTGTTTAATCAATTAATACCTACTGCTTCATTGAATTAGTTTGGGTTAAAAATCTGTGAAGCATTTTATCGATATTCAAGGTATTTCCATGGTTAAGAAGTTGTCCTCCTTACAATGAGGTCTTCTTGAATAAATTGGTATGACTCTGGACTATTTTGACGTAATTAATGACTGTAATGTTACATGAAAGCCTTGGATGTAATAACAATAGGAACACTAAAATCTGTAATGCAGTTCTAATACTACACGTAGCCTAGGGGTTATTTATAAATTCATATGTGAATTTATGTTATCACACATAGTTTTCTTGCTTATTTTATATTTTCTGTTTGTTTTGTGATTTAGATGTTGTCAAAAACTGTAAAGGTCTGAGACTTTACCCTATTTTTAAGCTACAAATTAGCTTGCCATAGATTTAGATGTGCTGACAAAAGACATGAGACCTGAGTGAGAGAAAAGATAGTTTATTGCTCACAGCAATACTAGTAGTCAAGGTATCAGCTTTTTATTTCACTAACTCCTTTACTTCTAACTCCCAGAGAGTGACAAAGCAAAGGCCTTAACACCTGCACATGCAGTGGATTGTATTGCAAAAGAGAAATCCCAAATTTAGGAAACCTCAATCCTTTATAACGCACTGCATGCAAATCTGCTCAGTCTTGTCTGAGAGAGAGACATTATCCATACTAAACTGCACAAAAAACAAAACAGCCCTTTTCTCCAAAGGCAGACATTATGTGTCTTCCAAAGCTGTTTGCTTTAGCAACACCTTTGAAAGGACACTTAGAAAAATGCTGTCAATGCCACTGCTTATAAAAACATGCAAAAATGCAAAAGACTCAAGAAAAATTGTCCCTTATTGTGGACTGAAAATGTCCTCTCAAAATTCATGTTGAAGCCTTAACCCCCAATATGGAGGTATTTGAAGAATGCAGCCCTGGGAGGTAATTAGATTTTAATGAGGTTATGAAGATGGGCCCCTCGTAATAGGATTAGTGCCCTTATAAGGAGAAAATGAACATCTGTCACTCTCTTCCCATCTATGTACAAAGAAGAGCTTATGTGAGCACCCTACAAGATGGCAGTTGCCTACAAGCTAAGAGAAGAAGCCTCAGAATGAAACCTACCCTACTGTTTTGACCTTGGACTTTCCAGATCCCAGAACTGAAAAACAAATCTCTGTTGTTTAAGCGAACCATTCTGTGATACTTTGTTATGGCAGCCCAAGCTGACTAAAACATCTCCCAACTGACATTCCCCTTGCATCGTCTTTTATTTTTTAAGAAGGATTTTTTGGCCAGGTGCAGCAGCTCACACCTGTAATCCCAGATTTTTGGGAAGCCGAGGCAAGAGGATCACTTGAGCCCAAGAGCTTGAGACCAGTCTGTGCAGCATAGTGAGACCCTGTCTTTATAAAAAAAATTAAAAAAAAAAAATTAGCCAAGCATGGTGACATGCTCCTATGATCCCAGCTACTTTGGGGCTGACGTGGAAAGATCACTGGCACCCAGGAGGTCAAGACTGCAGTGGGCTGTGATTCCACCACCGCACTGCAGCCTGGGTGACAGAGTGAGACCCTGTCTCTAAAATAAAAATAAAGAAGGATGTTTAAAAAATACATAGCTAATAAAACTATTTTGGCAGATAATTGTCCGGATAAAAAGTGCCATTACAGCAGAAATATTAAAGCAAGACATCAAATGATATGAGATCTCAATTTTAATTGCTTATTGGCTACTTAGCATTTTATTTATTTTGAAACAAATTGATTTTTGTTAAATATCAAATCTGGAAATTGTATAGCTCTAGTACAGTGACTTATTGATGCATCAGAGACATACTCCTGTTGTTTTTCTGCTCTGCCTACCTTAGCGTTTTGGTAACATATGGTTAAAAGCAATGATCCTGCCATAGAGTTTGGTGTTGAACAACAGAATGGAATCAGGAGTTAAAATGTTGATGCCATTATTGAATGCTAATGTCAGTTTCACCAAAGCCATCTTGTCTCTTTGAGCCTCCAGATGCTGAGCTATAAAATGGCAATAATGGTAATATTCACGAGTCATCATGAGAACTACAAAGATGAATGTGAGTGTTGGCAAACAGTGGATTTAAATATTGAGCAGAATTGATTTATTCACAGCATATTTATCATCTAAATTATAAAAGAACACACAATTTAAAAATATTGCAAGGTGATGATTGTTATGTGACCAAGGAGAAACCACACATCTACTGAATGCATAGCTGTAAGTTACATATTGTCACTTTTCAGGTCTGTGCACTGAAGCCACATTATAGTATTTGCTACTCCAGAGAAGTGGCTTTAAATTTGAACTTCTAGGACGTCACACACACTGCTTCTCCTATTTACAATGACTCATCCCTTCAATCTACACCTGCTAATCATTCTTTAAAGCCAGGTTAAGTATTGTCTCTGGAATCTCTTTCCCAGACTTCTTGGGCCAACTGAGCTTTTCCATTGTGGTTATTGTTATAAGGTCTCATCTTACCTTGTAGTTGAATCTGTTTATCCTACTGAGCAGTGAACACTTTGATGATTAGGGATACTATTTGATTTACCTTAGTCTCAATATGTAGAATTTTCTGGCATTTGCTGATGTTTATACTTGCTGAAAGAAAGGGTAGAGTTGAGGGATAGGAAGATAGGGAAAAAAGAAGGAAGGGGAATTATTCAAAATTTAAACCCCTTTTTGAGATGTTTCTTATGCCATTATGAATAAGAGCACGGACTCTGAAGCTATAGTACCGAGCTGATTTCCAGCTTCGTTCCCTATTAGTTGTAAGCTCTGAACATATTACTTATCTTTACTATGCCCCATATTCTTCATCTATAAAATAAATGTAATATTACCAGCTATTTCCTAGTTTTTGTGAGGATTAAATGAATCAATATATACAAACAACCTAGAATTTTGCATATACTGCAGTGACTACTCAACAAGCATTAGCCATTGTTATTACTATTGATGCACTTCCCTCTAACATCACTACCAAGTAATATGTGATGACTAATCATAACTTCAGAGATAATGTGTCAGTTGACATCTCTGAGGTATTTCTTGTTAGTAGTCATCTTGACCAGATGGTGAGCCAGTTCTCATTAAGGGAAGCTTGTGAAGAATATGACCATACATTTTGGGAAAGCTGTCCTATGTTTGTAATTTAATTGTGCCCATCACTACAGATGATTTTTCAAGTCTATTTTTATTTTTGCTATGTGGTATAATACTTTTCTTGGAAAATATAACCTGCTGAGGTTGAGAAAACTAAAACTCCTTATTCTTTACTGAGCTTTCCCGGAAATCACTACAATTTTGAAACTAATGCAAAACTCTTGGTCAGATGTTTGTTTTGACCCAATCCCTCTGGTAGGAAACAAGATTTAGTGAAATTTCCAGGGCTTTACCAAATCCACAGGAATAGAGCTTATATTGTCCAGTATTTCTTCCTTTCTTTACAGATGTAGAAGGCCTGTGCAGAGGCACAAAGTCTAAAACCATTTTGCCTTTTACGAAGGCCAGTTCCATAATATAGGTTTTTCAATTCCCAGGTGCTCTCAAGTTCACAGTATTAAATGAAAATGTCAGTTATTGATGCTACATTTTATATTGCCACTTTGTTATTAAACATTTTCTCTTTCTGCTTCAGGCAAAATATTTTGTACACTAAATAAAAAGTCAAACTTTTAATGTTACATAAGATGAAAACATGATAGGAAATTTAAAAAATAGACATTACCCTGAATGATTTTATTATTTTGACTCTTAGTTTTTTCTAAGCATAGATAATTGAAAAAAATACAAATATTTATCAACTAGATTGTTTTACACCATAGACTAATGCTTTATAATATCTAAGTACTGTTTTAAGCAATCACGCTACTTACTCACACCTGCAGCCTTGATTTCATATCAGGAATCTGAATCATATTATTTTAAATAGACCCCAATGTTCATCTTCTAATTGGTCTGGCATTGTCCTGTGATGTTGTCATAAGTCTGTCATCCCCTGATGGCTATTCCAGGCTGTTCCCATTCCACATGGGGACCCTATGGGGACGGTAAAACATGCTCCATGACACTGTGACATTGTCTGGAGAAGGATGTTAATTCTTTATGAACATTCCCACGAAGAAATCTGACCTCTGTTCATCACAAACAGGAACTTTTTTCCTTTTTTTTTTTTTTTTAACCGGAAGGTAGAGTGAGAGAGGAAGCATTGTTGATGGGAGAAGTGGTATTGGAAATCCAGTTTGCTGGCTCTTGGAACAATTATGGGAAGCCCCACAGAGTATGTCCTTTTTACTAGAATAATAGAAAGCACTTCCACTCCTGTGTGGAAACAGCAGTTCAAAGACAGGACACAGAGTCCCTAAGCTCTGGCAGCTTTTAAATAGTGTCTGTGTGTGTTTTATTTTTTTCCTTTTCCTTCACTGGTAAACTGAAAGAGGACTCACCATGTAAGCAAATTGTGCACTATGGATTTCATTTATAACCCACCATGCTAGTTGGTTTTGGAAGTTTAAAAAACTGGACTATCTGGTCCCATTTGTGTATTCAATAAATAGGCATTAATCACTTTCTCCACAATGCAGGCATAATATTACAACAAGTAAGACAATTTTGCCTGCCCTCAAGAAATGTATAGTCTAGACAAACACATGAATTGAAAAGCACATTATTCTGGAGGGCAAATAGGAAATATGTAATCAAATTGCAATGAATGAGCAACCTGTCTTCTGGTATTTATGTAAGAGGAATTCTCACTAAGCTCTTCAGGGCCCGTACACCAGACCTTCAGCTCAGCCCTTTTGAAGTCAACAATAAGTTGGAGGCAAAATAGGTCCCACTGTGAAAGTACACTGTGGGATGCTTTGCCACAGTTAGAAGCAAAGAACTAGATGTAACAAAATAACATGAATATACCTTAAAAACACATAGTGCTGAGCAAGTCTGAAAGGAAAAAACAAAATAATCTATAACAATACTATACATGTAAATTAAAATACATGCACACAGCAATGATGCCCATTTACCACACAAATTAAAAGATACATGGAAACATGTTAAAATGACAGCCTGTGATGTGGAGGGTCATGGGAGTACAGACTGTTGATGAAAATAATTAGATAGATAGATAGATAGATAGATAGATAGATAGATAGATAGACAGACAGATAAAATGAGAGGGATCTTTGCAGACCACTAGTGATTATGTGACACAAACTAAGTGAGAATAACTCAATCTCCAACCAAAGTCCTAAAATGGATAAGACGAGCAAAAGCTAATTATGGTGCAGAGCAGTAAGT
Organism: Cacajao melanocephalus; assembly: GCA_963573385.1. Lineage (NCBI taxonomy): Eukaryota > Metazoa > Chordata > Mammalia > Primates > Pitheciidae > Cacajao > Cacajao melanocephalus. The sequence goes on from CAUYLG010043686.1 coordinate 18,328, forward strand.
GTGCCTAGATTGTAGTGTTATTGTACAGAGAGTTCATAAAGTCAGCCATGGGGGATTCAGCAAAATGTCCTAGAGAAGTTGACATCAGACAGAATGTTAAACACTCAATCTAATCGCTGTAGCTATTTCTCCCACCACATCTGTGCCAATCCTTGCCTTTGAATAAATTCAACTTTATTCCTAGTAAGTTAATCCCTAGTAATTTAAGAAGCCCTTTCTTTCAATAATATTGATAACTCATTTTATTCATTATAAAGTAAGTGGGATGGGCACTATTGCAAATTGAGAAACAAAACTTCAAAGAATAGCTATCCTTATCTTTTTATCTGGATTTATGGTATTGAGATCGAGCACACCATTCTTAGGCACCAATCTCCTTGATTGTGGCAGCCTCTGTCTCACTCAGGGGTTCTGAGGTATAAACCCATGCTGTGTGCTGATCATCCTACTATGAATTTGTGCCTAGGGTCAGTACCTAGGCTCTCGCACTATTTTGTTTTTGTTTGCTTGCTTGTAAGACATGACCTTGCATTTCCCTTCCAACAATCAGGTCCCTGGCTTACTTCACCATGGTCCAGTCAAGTGAGACCCACCACTTGATTCCTTTTTAATCTCTGGGATTGTGTACTATCTGGTTTTGCCCAGAGTTTTTAGAAAGCAGAATCATGCCCTGTGCCTAGCCAAGCAGCAAAGCTTACTACCTGATGCCGACAGTTTATCATGAAAAGATTCGCCTATTGTGCCTTGCTAGACCTCTCTCTTCCCTTCTCACCTTTCGACATTGGTCAGTGGACACCTTCTTCCTTCTTAGTCTCCTTGTGCCTGCTCTGTCTGCCAGTCTGGCCTTTTCCCTGTACTGTAATGCCAGGATGCCCCCAGAATGTATCTGATGCAGGCCTCTGGGAGAGGCTAAGTGTAGTGATTATGCTATGGGCCCTGAAGCTAGACTCCCTAGGTTCAAATTCAGATGTTCAACTAACTCATTGCAGAGAAACAAGCAAGTTATTTAACTTCAGTGCCTATGGGATAAGAAGAGGAATATAATATATTAAGTTTCAAGGTTTGTATGTAGATTAAAATAATTAAAATATGCAAATTCCTTATACCAATATCTGGTATGAAACAAGTACTCTGGCAATGTTATCCATTCTGTTATTACCTACTAGTTTTATTCTCCCTGAGATGCCTATCTCATTGTTAACAGCTACAGTTCTGGGCCTGGGAACCAACAACAAAAAAATTTGACGACATCTCTTTTGTTTTAACTAAAAAGAATTGTTTTGGGCAGAATGAAATGTAGTATAGTGGGAAGAGCCCAGAATATGATTCCAAATGACCTAAGTCAGAGTCACAGCTGTCCCTTCCTCACTGTGTGATGCTGAGGAAGTTTATCTGTCTTGGCCCATTTCCCTGTTTATGGAATGGAAATAATAATGACCTCTACCTCCGAGGATAGTTGTGTGGATTCAGCAAGGTAAAGGTTGCCAAAGCCCTTTCATAAACGGTGTTATTCTAGCATCTGTCACTGTTGTCATTGTTATCTTTCATTTGTTTCATGCCTCTAGAAACTGTCATAATGCTTCCTGCAGAGTCAATGAATGATAACAAACTTGATCTATTATGATGGATAACTTTCACAATTTGAATTAACTGGTCCAATTCATTGTGAGAAAAAAAATCAGTGTGTAAAGCTAAGTCCATTACTGATACATTATCTTTTAAACGTAAAACACAGGTACCACATACCCTACAAACACAAATTTATTTTTGTCTTCCTATTTCTCACTTTCAATTTTTTCTTCATCAGTTAGTAGAATCAAGCATAGAAAGCAATTCAGAAAAGCCAAGACGTTCTTAGAATATATGTTGGTCATATCCTTTAATGATTATAATTATCTTGGGAAGCAGGAGATATAGCGTTATATCTTTTTATAGATAAGAACCAGGAAAGTAGGGAATTTCCATCAAGATCATATGGCTAATTAGTATTGAATTGAAGGCTATAATATTGGTGGCTGGACTCTTAGCCTATACTAAGCAGCAGCTCAAGATTTCTTTTTTCATAAATATTGAGAAGAATGTATATGTATTATCCCAGATCTTTGCAATGCAATAAACAGAACACAGTAAGTGAATGTGTTTGCTTTATTTACAAGGGAGGGGATAACATTTTAGAGGAGGGAAAATTTTATGTAAATACCTGAACAGATAGTCTTCATCCCCGTGTAATGGAATATATTGCAATGCATTCAAGCTTTATTTCAAGTTCACTAAAATACGTTCCCCAGCTAGATCTATGCCTGGAATGAATACCTTTGTCCTCTCATGCCCTGAGTCTTTCTCAGATGAACCTATGGAACTTAATCAATACGGTGTAGCAGAAATGAGAATCATGACAGTTCTTTAATGTGAGTCACCCATGAATGAACTGTAGTATAATGGGAACAGCCCAGAATCGGATTCCAAATGACCTAGGTTAAAGTCATCAGTACTGTATTCATTCATCTGTTTAATGCCCTTTTAGTATGAGTTTCATGTATTTCCTGAGATGCTCCCATTCGAGTCTGATGAGAGAAAGGCTTTCAACCAGCAGGACTGTTTAGAACAGCCAGCAAAAGCATCCTGAATAAAATAAGACTATGTAAGAACCCAAGTATAGATGGCAACTTTCAAGAGCCCATAATAGCTGAAAGGAAAGAGTATAGTGATTATTATGGCCCTTTTGATTTCCTGACACAACCCACTGAAGATGTACTCCCTTTACCTTCCTCCTGCTATTAAATCCTCAAAGTCTAAGCGAACTATTTCATGGGGGGAAAAAAGATACTTTAACAATTGCAGATTTTATTTCTAAATAAATAATTTTTTTCTTTTCTTTTTTTAGCTTTTTTTATTGTATTTTAGATTCTGGGGTACATGTGCAGATCATGCAAGATTGTTGCATAGGTACATTCCTGGCAAGGTGGTTAGCTGCCTCCAACCCCCTATCACCTATACCCGACATTTCTCTCCACATCATCCCTTCCCATCCTCCCTCCCACTATCCCTCCCCTAGCCCCTACCAGTGGACCCTGGTGTGTGATACTCCCCTCTCTGTGTCCATGTGTTCTCATTGTTCAACACCTGCCTATGAGTGAGAACATGCAGTGTTTGAATTATTTTTAATATCAAAATGTTACTAACTTGTCTTTATTAAACCCAAGTGTTTTTATGCCTGTGGTAAGCTTTAATTTCCAAATGCTAAATCATACCTATAAGTTCTGTGCCTGCTCTCATTTTTTAATAGAAATGAAATAAAAAATTGTACATATGCATAAATATTATTTTGTCAAAGTCTATGACATATTGAGTCATCAAAGACCCATAACTGCATTACAAATTCAATTATCAGACTATATTTCTCTTACCAATTTACTGAATAATGTATCCATCCAACACATTTTTGTTCAAAGTTTTGTCTAGCTATGTCAGTTTCCACTTTATACATAGAGTTTTCAAACAACTAAAGTATTAAAGGCTAATTAGCTCTTTACCTGAATATTCATATATAAGAGTAATGGTAAATGATAGTTTCTTACATTAAAAAAAAAAACAAAAACTTATCAAGGACTCTGGAACCAGGCCATTTGGATTCAAAGTCAGGCTCTGACACTTACTAACTATGTCACTTTGGTTAAGCTTCTGAAACTGTGCCTCAGTTTCCATAATTATAAACTGGGGTAATAATAATATCTATCTTATAGTACTATTATACCAAACAAATAAGCTGATATTTGTAAACCATTTTGAACAATTCTTGACACATTCCAAGTTTTATAAGTCCTAAATAATAAAAATAAATTATATACATTTATGAATATATATATAACTTATTTATATGTACGTATGCAAATATATGAATAAAGAAGACATCAAATGTCTCAAAATGTCTCTCTGAAGTTTAAACATTATAAACCTATACATTTGTAATTCTTAGTCTCCTGAACTTGGATCTTTCAAAAACTAACAATTGCATTTTGATTGTATTTATTGTCAAATACTGAAATTTAAATTTAATTTTTACTACTAAAATATAAAAAGAGTGTAAATATTATCCTTAAGAAAACTTGTATTAGACAAAATCTATATCGAAGAAGATAACCTTTTGCTAATTTTTAAAAAATTAGCTAATTTTTTAAAAATTAGCAAAAGGTTATCTTGTCAATGTGGATAATATGCAGGAACTCATTTCAATATTTTGTATATTAAGCCACATTGACAATGTAACCTTGTCAATGTGGCTTAATGTACAAAATATTGAAATGAGTTCCTGCATATTTCATACCTTTTTTATGGCACCTGTTAATCCAATGGAAAGCTGATTTCAAGTTTTCTCTCACTTTCTAAATCTGTTCAGTCACTGACACTTACTGATCTTGCATCTGAAAGATCTGAACCAATCACTTGTCCTCTAGTTCTTCTGACAGTTGAGATTCTGCTCATTCCTCACATGAACTATCTCTATAACTCATTCCCTCTAATCCATGCTCCATATGCTTACAATTTATCTTTTTGATACACTGATCATTGTCATCTTAAAAATTCCAATGTCTCTAAAGTATAGAGTTTGAAAGCTGCAGCAAAGTGAACAAGGTCACCCAAAAGTCAGTTCTAACTTACCTTTTCCTCATAGTTGTATGCCACTTTCTTCTCCTTCATGTCCCTCTCCTGCCTGTTAGTAGGTGAAACTCGTGACCATTCCTTGAACAAGCTATGAAGCTTTTACTATCTCCATATCTTTCATTCATGTTATTTCCTCTGTTTCTGATATCCACAATTTCTGATGTCTTCTTACTCTCAGTTTAGAAGATTCTTGGTTGAACTAAGTCTTTAGAGATAACTGTTTCTCTAAAGACTTCCCTTAAATCACTTCTCAATTCCCATACCACTTTGCAGATGTATTTATTACAAAAATCTATACTGTACAATTGATTATATATATATATATATATATATATATATATATATATATTCCCCACTCCTTGTAAGTTTGCAGAGCTAGGCATATCATAAAAATATTGTAACCCTACGGTCCATTCTGGCCAGGTTTGTGCTAGTAGTTTAGTCAGGATGTATGTGTGTGTGTGCTTGTGTCTCTGTATGTTTTAATAAAGAAAATGACACTTTTGGCTTTGAAGCTAACTGGCTGAATCTCTCTAGATGGCTCTATTAGTTTCTCTGTATTCTTTAAAACAATGAGATTATGTAAGCGGTCCCTTTCTGACTCTAGAATTTTATAGTTTTATAACAGTAAAACAAAAAATAATTGCAAACATTCTCAAAATAGACATACTCTATCAGGTTTAAAGGTGCAAATGTCCTTAGATACAGATAGACAAATGTTAACATGTTTCTAGACACTTACTTAATCAAGCTAACACTAAGTGGAGATCTCTCCTTCATTATACTTAAAAAATTTTTTTGAATCCTTTTCATGAACTTATTAATCAATGTGATAAAAGGAAGGAAAAGGACTATCCTGGAAAGAGGAGAAACTGAGAGCATAGAGATCAACTCTAGCACTACTTTAAATTTTCATTTGTAGGATGACTAGAGTTTTATTAGGGTACAAGTTGTGCTTTGAAGGGGAGTTCTAGGGATACTAGGCTTTATAATTTTATAGAATGCAAACATTAATTAAGTGGGATATCAGGAAAACTGATTACTAAAACACCTAAACTTTGCAACTATCTTCTTTTTAAAGAGGCTACAGACTAAAAAAAAATGCATAACTTTTTATTTGTCTTAAACAAGATGGAAAATAAACTGCAAGAAGTTATAAATGTCCCTGATAAGACTCAGTGAAGTTTCCATTAGATTTTCCAAGATAGGATTGTTAAAATAAGATGCATAACAACAACAACAAAAAAGATTTTTGCCAACCACAATGACGTTTTAGATGCAGAAATTTTTTAAAAATCTTATTTCGTGATCAGATCCAAAAAATTATAAATGATAGGTCAATTTGATACAGTATTGTTATTGTTATCCTCAACCAAATATAACATAACCTAGTACAGCAAAACAAAGGTAAGTTAAAGGGCATTTTTAATATACTCTTTTCTTATCTTCAAAGCATTACACTAATTACACTGAAGAATATGAAAGAGCTGGAGACAAGGTCTTTGATGCTCTAAGGAAGACAGGAGTAACACACAGACAATAAATAGGCAACATATGCAAGGCCAAAATAACATACCTCCATAAACGCCAAGGAATACAAAGCTGAGAGCTGATCTCATAAAAGAAACGTTGGTTTGGGAAGGCATGTAGGAGCCTCTAGCAAGGTCTGAGAGGAAGGAAAGCTCAGGTCAAGCAGCTGAGGAATGAGCGCCTTCCAGGCAGAGCAGCAACCTTAGCAAAACATATCCCAAAGTAGGGTTGGACCAGATGTGTGCCGAAGCTGAGAGCAGCTTGATTCAAGTGCAGAGACTCTGAGACCTGACTTGGAAAGAGAGAACTGGTGGAGATTCATTTAGAAACATCCTTGGATAATATTCACATTTAGCCCTAGCAGTGAAGGAGAGCCAGAGTTGATACTAAACTTCTCATCCCTGCACTCCCGTAATCAGCAATGTATTATGAGTTCCCTAGCATATATTACTGCAAATTTCAATTCAGTTTAGTCTTCAGAGTTCTCTAGGAGGCTGAACACTTACTCTTTCATTTAAAACCCTTCACAAATTACTGTTCCAGTCCAGTGCCCTGCTTCTCTCTCATATAAAATTCCTACACAGCCATATTGAACTTGGATATAGGTAAGGACATTTCTTTGGTTTTATTTTGGGTAGGGGGAGGTTCAGGGGTTTTAGGTGGGGAGGTTTGCACGAAAGAGAATGATTTTAAGTATTTCACTTGCTACCTATTTTCACTTCTGCCTCAAATATCTTTCTCACTCCTATCATTTTGTACGCTCTCCATCCTTCACAGTCCAGCTGTAGTCCTGCAGTTTTCATGAAGCCTTTCCAGCATCCCAACTACGCATGGTAGTTCTCCTCTGCACACTTTTTTATGTTGTGCATATTGCTTGTAACACCCATTTAGTACCGAAATGCTTAGTTCCATATTGTTATCTTTATGTATACAGTTTATGAATATAGTTGTATATATACTCATAAATAGGTAATAAACAACTGGAGGAGAGAAATTTCTTGTATATTTTTTATTTCCTACAATGCCTTGTAGATTTTAAGTGTTCAATGAAAATTAATATATTGACTTTTTAGAACATATGAAAATGGGACTTTGTCTTTTAGTGTTTTGTCTCAGTATCTTGTTAAGCTCCTAATATATTTTTATTCCACATAAATAAGTTGAATAAACAAAGGATAACAATGAAGTGGAAGAAGCACAGTCTTTGTAATCAGACAGACCTAGGTTCAAGTCTAGCCCTTCCCACTACAAATTTTGTGATGACCTTGGGGATATTCTCAACCTCTCTAAGCTGTATTTTCCTCCACTACCAATGAAGTAATAAGTACATAAATTGCAAAATTGTTGCAAGAGAGCTCACAGAAATCCTAGGTATTCAGTGAATGTTCTCTAAAGTTTTCCATTCTACTGCTAAAACAAGTTAAAATGGAGACCAGGTCTTAAAGAGTTCCTGCACAGAAAAAGCCAGCAAGGCCTCATAGGTAATTCAAACCTTGGATGATTTGCAAGCACAGGCAAACTTAACTTGAGCTATTAACATTTCTTATAAATGTCTATATTAGAGAAAAAACAGAACTTAAACACAGGCAATCAGAAACAGCTAACAAACTTGTAACTAGGGACTTTCCAAAAGGGTAGACCAAATAAGGCAAGGTGTAACTGTAATCAATCTTCATTTTATTTTTTTTATTTCTGTGTTTGTTCTATAAAAGTTCCCTCTTGCATTTCCTCAATGGAGCTCCAGAACCACTTCTGGTTTGGAGCTGCCCAATTTATGAATCAATGTTTGCTCAAATAAACTGTATTTGTGTGTCTCTGTTTCTTTTTAACACTACTTATATGCAGGCCATTTTTCCTTATTTGCTTAAAACATGAGCACCTGGCTAATTTTCTTCCTCACCACTACCATTACTATTGTCATTTTGGGTATTCAACATCTGGGCATATCAGTTCTGTTTCTGACCTAGATGAGTATATACCATTCACTCATCTAGGTCAGAAACAGAACTGGTATGCCCACCTCTCAATTCTTCCATCTCCTCCCTTTCAAAGCCTTCTTTCTTTCACCGCTTGTCCATTGACTCCCTTGGTTATGCATTAGACCTTGGCGCATACTATCTCCAAAACATTGATTCCAGACAACTTACGCTGACCATGCTGCCACTTCTTAAAATTCCAACTGAACTATTTTAGATTTCCCACTGCAACACTTATTTACTTCACTTGCATTCCAAACTTTTGACTCCACCAACTACCCCTTTGTACCCTCCTCACTTTTCCCCTAACCCAACACAGATTTCAGACTTCATCCCTGAGATTACTCATTTGCATATACCCTTAATTCTCTTGCCCTTTTAGCCTTCTATTGTACCCTTTTGCAAAACCCCAATTCAAACTAAATCTTACTCATCACCTACCAGAGCAGTTGAATATGGCTAAAGAATACTATACAACCATGCTGAAGTTTCACTAATTAGACAGCCTAAAATTTCCTGGAAATTCTATACTTCCCTGGCAAATGTGCTTTTCTACTGTACAAAATAGTAATCCATTCACTCTCTGGGTGAGTCATCTAATACCTTCCTTGCTTTGCTTTTTATTGACTGCCAAGATAACAGGAATTCTTAAAAGTCTATCAAATTTGATGACAGTACAGCATCTGCCTCCAGAAACTTTGCATTTTCTTCTATGATACTGGGATTTATTAGGGCAGGCAAATTCCCCCTCTTGTGCGCTGTATCTCATTCCTCTTACCTAAGCAAGGATTTTATTTCTTCTATAATTACCTTTATGCCTCCTGTCAATTGCTTATTTTATATCCCATATGTAAGTCATATTCCTAAATATATTTGTGTATGTAGTTAATATTCATATACTCAAATTTCTCTTCAGTTCCTATCCCATTCCTCTGCTCTCTATTGCACAGAAGCTCTTCAAAATAATTTTTACGTTTTCTTTTCAATTTCTCTCTTCCTAATTCTCTTTGATTCACTCTGTCTTTAGCCCCTGTCAAAGTCATCAATGATTTTTATCTTGCTAAATTTAATGATCAATATTCTGTTCTCATTGATCTTTCTGCAGATTCTGATATGACTGACCTCTTCTTTATTCCTAAATCTTTTCTTTCACTTATTCTAAGACACTGTCCTCTCTCAGTGTTGTTGCTGCCCCTCCTTCCTTTCTTTTGCTGGCCCCCTTCTTCTGACCTCTGAATGTTGTAGTGCCTCAGGGATCAGTCGGCTTTCTAACTGCCTGCACAATTTACAGAGATATCAACTACCCTCTCAAACAGACATGAACCTTTTACATCATCAAACTCATCCCTAGTCTTATCCAATCAAGTTAATGGTATCATTATTCAGCCAGTTTCTTAAACTTAACAATCATTCTTGAGTTCTTGTTTCCACTCAGTCTACATTCAATCCGTCTGCAAGTTTTGGTGGCGGTTCTATCTTCAAAAAAAACTGGTATTTTTTTTCACTTTTGACCTACCGTAGTCTCTTTTTTATATAACAGTCAGAATGATATGTTTAAAACATAAATGAGGTCATACTATTTACTTTTTTAAAGCCCATTACTATTTTAGCTGTTTTACTTAGATAAAAGAGAAAATCAAACTATCATTTATACTAGGGACTTCTATCTGGAATTCTCTTCCCCAGGGTTTTGCACACATCAGTCTTCTTTGTCTTCCAGTTCTCTGTTCAAATGTCACCTCCTCTCTGAGTCTCCTCCAAACACCTTTTCAAAAATACTCCCCTCCTCTGTTTATAATTGTCCACCACCTTACCTACTTTATTTTCTTCATACCCCTTAGCAACACTTAAAATTATATTTTTATTTATTATTTGTTTCACTACATTCTAAGCTCCATGAATGGAAGAACTTAAATTCTTGTGATCATCACTGAGTCATCAGTACCTAAAAGACAAACTTAGCACATATTATGTACTGTCAAATCACCGTTGAATCAAAATATTTAAATACCAAATTCTATGGCTGTTCTTTCTCAGTCTTGCTTGTTCACCTAATGGTATTCATTTCTATTGTCAACATTCTAATTCAGTCCTGGCATTATCTTGTTCCTGCTCACCTGTGTCTCTCATGTTCTGTCTTCCTTCAATTCATTTTGCATGCCGACTTCCATTAATTTTTTTAATTTAACAGAATTTAATTGAATACTGAATGATTCTCAGATTGGGCAGTCCCCAGAATCAGAATAACTTTGAGGTGACTCCAGGGCTGTCATGTGTTTGTGTAACATTTATGAACAGAAAAAGTGACCTGTGATGTACAGAAACAGCTAGATTGGTTACAGATGTTTCTGTATTTCCCTATTTGGGTGTTTGCCTTATTTGAAGCTGGTTTGAAGAGCTGGTGGCCTGTAATTGGCTGAGACTTGACTACGACTCTTTCTCTTTGTTTTTCAACTTTTTATTTTAGGTTAGGGGTATATGTGCAGGTTTGTTACATGAGTAAATTATGTGTTTCCGAGGTTTGGTGTCCAATTGATTTTATCACCCAGGTAGGGAGCATAGTACCCAATAGGTAATTTTTCAACCCGCATTTCCCTCCTCCATCCCCACTTAAGTTAGGCCCTGGGGTTTGTTGTTCTCACCTTTGTGTCCATGTGTACTCAATGCTTCGTTCCCACTTATAAGTGAGAACATTCAGTGTTTTGGTTTTCTGTTCCTGTATCTTTGAGGTATTGCCACACTGTCTTCCACAATTGTTGAACTGGCGTGAGATGGTATCTCATTGGGGTTTTAATCTGCATTTCTCTATGTATTTGAATTTGTAATTGTATGCAATCTGCATTTCTCTATTTGGATATGTATATGTATACAATTACATATTCACAGTAGCCATATTTCAAATTAAACTCCTTAAAATTAAATTTAATCCCTCAAGAGTACTCAACTGTAAGCAAGTAATATGAGATAATTTTTTTTGTTGTTATTATGCCTTAAGTTCTGGGATACATAGGCTGAACATGCAGGTTTGTTACATAGGTATACATGTGCCATGGTGGTTTGTTGCACCCATCAATCCGTCATTTACATTAGGTATTTCTCCCAATGCTATCCCTCCCCAAGCACCCAACCCCCAACAGGCCCCGGTGTCTGATGTTTTCCTTCCTGTGTCCATGTGTTCTCATTGTTCACCTACTTATGAGAACATGTGGTGTTTGGTTTTCTGTTCTTGTGTTACTTTGCGGCGAATGACGGTTTCCAGCTTCATCCGTGTCCCTGCAAAGGACATGAACTCATCCTTTTTATGGCTACATACTATTCCATGGTATACACGTGCCACATTTTCTTTATCCAGTCTATCATTGATGGGCATTTTGATTGGTTCCAAATCTTTGCTATTGTGAAAAGTGTGGCGATAAACATACATGTGCATGTGTCTTTATAGTTGAATGAGTTTTAGTCCTTTGGGTATATACCCAATAATGGGATTGCTGGGTCAAGTGGTGTTTCTATTTCTAGATTCTTGAGGAATCGCCACACTGTCTTCCACAATGGTTGAACTAATTTACACTCCACCAACAGTGTAAAAGCATTCCTATTTCTCTACATTCTCTCCAGCGTCTGTTGTTTCCTGATTTTTTAATGATCACCATTCAAACTGGCATGAGATGGTGTCCCATTGTGTTTTTAATCTGCATTTCTCTAATGATCAGTGATGATGAGCTTTTTTTCATATGTTTGTAGGCCACATAAATGTCTTCATTTGAGAAGTGTGTGTTCCCATCCTTCACCCACTTTTGGATGGGGCTGCTAGATTTTTTTCTTGTAAATTTGTTTAAGTTCCTTGTAGATTCTGGATATTAGCCCTTTGTGGGTTAATGGAAAAACTGCAAAAATTTTCTCCCATCCTGTAGGTTGCCTTTTCACTCTGATGATAGTTTCTTTGCTGTGCAGAAGCTCTTTAGTTTAATTAGATCCCATTTGTCAATTTTGGATTTTGTTGCCATTGCTTTTAGTGTTTTAGTTATGAAGTCTTTGCCCATGCCTATTTCCTGAATGGCATTGCGTAAGTTTTCTTCTAGGGTTTTTGTGGTTTTAGGTCTTACATTTAAGTCTTTAATCCATCTTGAGTTAATTTTTGTATAAGGTGTAAGGAAGGAGTTCAGTTTCAGTTTTCTGCATATGACTAGCCAATTTTCCCAATACCATTTATTAAATAGGGAATCCTTTCCCCATTGCTTGTTTATGTCAGGTTTGTCAGAAGTCAGATGATGGTAGATGTGTGGTGTTATTTCTGAGGCCTCTGTTCTGTTCCATTGGTCTATATCTCTGTTTTGGTACCAGTACCATGCTGTTTTGATTACTGTAGGCTTGTAGTATAGTTTAAAGTCAGCATGATGCCTCCAGCTGTTTTTTTTTTGTTTTTTTTTTGTTTTTTTTTTTTTTTGCTTAGAATTATCTTGGCTATGAGGGCTCTTTTTTGGTTCCATATGAAATTTAAAGTAGTTTTTTGTAATTCTGTGAAGAAAGTCAGTGGTGGCTTGATGGGGATAGCATTGACTCTACAAATTACTTTGGACGGTATGACCATTTTCACAATATTGATTCTTCCTAACCATGAGCATGGAATGTTTTTCTATTTGTGTCCTATCTTATTTCATTGAGCAGGGGGTTGTAGTTCTCCTTGAAGAGATTCTTCGCATCCTTTGTAAGTTGTTTTCTTAGGTATTTTATTCTCTTTGCAGCAATTGTGAATGGAAGTTCACTCATGATTTGGCTGTTTGTCAATTATTGGTGTATGGTAATGCTTGTGATTTTTGCACATTGATTCTGTATCTTGAGACTTTGCTGAAGTTGCTTATCGGCTTGAGATTTTGGGCTGAGACAATGAGGTCTTCTAAATATACAATCATGTCATCTGCAAACAGAGACAATTTGACTTCCTCTCTTCCTATTTGATTACCCTTTATTTCTTTCTCTTGCCTGATTGCCCTGGCGAGAACTTCCAATACTATGTTGAATAGGAGTGGTGAGAGGGGACATCCTTGTTTTGTGCTTGTTTCCAAAGGGAATGCTTCTAGCTTTTGCACATTCAGTATGATATTGGCCTTGGGTTTGCCATAAATAACTCTTAGTATACTTAAATTTGTTCCATCAATGCCTACTTTATTGAGAATTTTTAGCATGAAGGGGTGCTGAATTTTATCAAAGGCTTATTCTGCATCTCTTCAGAAAATCATGTGGTTTTTGTCATTGGTTCTGTTTACGTGATGCATCATGTTTATTGATGTGCGTATGTTGAACCAGCCTTGCATCTGAGGGATG
>CAUYLG010043689.1:0-35723 GCA_963573385.1 Cacajao melanocephalus
GTTTTTCAGTTCCATTAATTCACTTATATTCCTCTCTAAATTGTCTATTCTCATTAGCATTTCGTCAAGCCTTTTTTCAAGGTTCTTAGTTTCTTTACATTGGGTTAGAACATGTTCTTTTAGCTCACAGAAGTTTCTTATTATCCACTTTCTGAAGCCTAATTCTGTTATTGGAATGCGCTCGTTCTCCATCAGGCCTTGTTCCCTTGTTGATGAGGAACTGTGATCCCCTATAGAAGGAGAGGCATTCTGATTTTGGGTATTTTCAGCCTTTTTACGCTGGTTTCTTTCCATCTTTGTGGATTTATCCACCTGTCGTCTTTGTAATTGCCAACTTTCAAATTGGGTCTCTGAGTGGATGTCCGACTTGTTGATTCCCAGCGCCGGAATCTGAGCAACCCACTGCGCCGGCTAAAACAGCGGCATTGAGATTCGTGGTGCTTTTCTGCCCGGTAATCTCCGGTCTGGCTTCCCTCTTCAGTTCTGCCTTCCCAGAGCTACATACGTCGACCAAAAGGGGACCCAGTCCTGTTTACTCTGCACCGAGAACGGCCACGCCAGAGCACCGGCAAAACCGCCACACCAGCCACAAGAGTCACGCTGGCGACCCGTGGGGCTCCTCCGCTGGGAATCTCCTGGTCCGTGAGCAACAAAAATTCGTCTGAAAGTGTGGCGTCCACTCATTCTCTGCGCTTTCACTGGGAGCTACAATCCTAAGCTGCTAGTTATCGGCCATCTTGGATCTCTCTCCCTCAAGAACATTTTCTATTAACCTTTTTCCTGTGAATGGGCCAAATTTTTTGTTTGTTTATATGCCTCATAAGTTTTGCTGAAAACCAGACATTTTAAATATTATAAAGTGATCATTAAAAAGTCAGGAAACAGATGCCAGAGAGGATGTGAAGAAACAGGAACTGTTGGTGGAAGTGTAAATTAGTTCAACCATTGTGGAGGACAGTGTGGCAACTCCTCAAGGATCTAGAACTAGAAATACCATTTGACTCAGCAATCCTATTACTGGGTATATACCCAAAGGATTACAAATTATTCTTCTATAAAGACACATGCACATGTATGTTTACTGCATCACTATTCACAATAGCAAACACTTGGAGCCAACCCAAATGCCCATCAATGATAGACTGGATAAAGAAAATGTGGCACATATACACCAAGGAATACTATGCAGCCATAAAAAAGGGTGAGTTCATGTCCTTTGCAGGCACATGGATGAAGCCGGAAACCATTATTCTCAGCAAACTAACACAGAAATGGAAAACCAAGCACCACATGTTCTCACTCATAAGTGGGAGTTGAATAATGAAAACACAGGGACACAGGGAGGGAACATCACACACTAGGGCCTGCCAGCGGGTGGGGAACAAGAGATAGCATTAGGAAAAATACCTAATGCTACAGAGATGGCATTTGTCAAAAGTTGTAGATGTTGATGACAGGTTGATGGATGCAGCAAACTACCATGGCACATGTATACCTACGTAACAAACCTGCACGTTTTGCATATGCAACCCAGAGCTTAAAGTATAATTTAAAACATAATAAAAGAAATAGATAGATATTATAAAGTAGCAATTCTGGAAATCAGATTATATCCCTTAACCCCAAGAGTTGGTTGTTACTGCTTGTTGTGGTGACTGTTTATTTAATGACCTCCCTAAATTTTCTGTCATGTGTGGCCACTTAAGTTTCTGTTTTGTTAGCTTAGTGGTCAGCAAGTGATCTGGCAGATTTAGCACCTGGAATAAAATAAAACAAAACATTTCCAAGTCTTTGAAGATTGGCTCTGTGTTGGGGCACTTCAACACTTAGCCAGGCAGTTAGCAGCTGTACTTTACCCTTCACTTCCTGCTTGGGTTCAGCCTGAAGGTTAGTCAGCAGTGATAGCTTGGGTCTTCTAAGGTCTTTCCTGAGCACATGACCAGCCCCAGGCATGTGTACAATCTTCTAGATTCCCCAGAACACGTGGGAGCTTTTCGGAGCCTTTGTGCCCCCTAGTATCTCCTTCCCCAGCCTCTTCCTTCATAAGCATTTGGATCTGTCTGCTGCTTGCCCTGACAGTTATCCCTTAATGCAGGCAGAAGCAACGAATATATCTGCTTTTCAATACTTTTGACAAATGTCACCTGTGTAGCTGCCTCAGCCCTGGGAAAGATCAGAGACAGGCAAAACAAAGCCAAGCCCTTAAGACAATCTTTCAGGATCTATCAAACAGATCAAAATACACAACCATTTTGCTTTCAGAATAAAGTCCACATTCCTCCCTCAAGTACCTCAAGCACACTGCACAGGAACACCAGCGGTTGTCTTCAAAGCAGCCACTGGACTGGGGGTTTAAGATGGTAACAGGGTAGGATCACAGAGCTCTCTTAACAAAATTCAGCAGTTTTTTTCTTCATCAAGCATTCCCTTGTTAAAAGTTTTTTATTAGATTCCAGAGTTCTGAATAAGTTGATTCTGACGGTTTTTGCCAGCTTATTTGTGTGCATGGAGGGATGGAGTCTGGGAGTTCGCTGGTCCTCTTCCCTACGGGGGATTATGTCATAGTCCCAAACACAGCTTTACCAACCACCATCACTTTATCAATCACTAAAACTGGCCTCTTGTTCCTAGACCATTCACAAATTTTCTCGAATAATAAGCAATCACTGTTGAATGTAAGATGTTGCTACTTTTTAAGCAGGTCACAATTCTATGACAAGAGACTCCTCCTATCTTTAAGGAGTCAAGATTTCTTCTTTTCTTTTTGTTTCTTTTTTCTGTTCTTTTTTTGTTGTTGTTGTTGTTGTTTGGGGGGGGTTGTTTTTGTTTTTGGGTTTTTTTTTGAGACAGAGTTTCACTCTTGTTGCCCAGGCTGGAGTGCAATGGAGCAATGGGGCAATCTCAGCTCACTGTAACCTCCACCTCCTGGGTTCAAGCAATTCTCCTGTCTCAGCCTCCCAAGTAGCTGAAATTACAGGCATGCACCACCACGCCTGGCTAATTTTGTATTTTTAGTAAGGATGGGGTTTTACTATGTTGGTCAGGCTGGTCTCAAACTCCTGACCTCAGCTGATCCACGCACCTCAGCCTCCCAAAGTGCTGGGATTATAGGTATGAGCCACCACGTCTGGCCTTCTTCTTTTCATATGCCTTTAAGCCAAGTGGTTTTGTTACAAATATCTTAAAAATGATTCCCACACCTCGAAACCCGTTTCTTAAAAAAAATTTTATTTTCTTAGTTTTCATTATCTCTTCCATTTCTTCCTGACCAGCCAAAAAATACAACATGTATCCTGAGATGTATCTCAACATATTTTTGGCTCTTTAATGAAGGAACACTACTAGTATGCCACTCGAAAAAAAAACACAAACTGGAAAAGTTACTTGCTACAAGTCACTGGAAAAGTCTCTTCAATTTCCATACCAAAGTCTCCTGGTTTCATCTCTCTTCTGCTTCTGCTAGAAAAATTCCTTTTGCTTGGACCTATTCACCAACTTCAGTGCCACAGATGTATTAATGTGAAGGGCCTCACAACTGTTTACAGGGAGCTTAGCATGTGATGATGTGTTATGGTGGCACCACTGAAGGTAACAAAGAACTAAGCATTAAATTCATTGGCCAGGCACGGTGACTCACAACTGTAATCCCAGCACTCTGGGAGGCCGAGGTGAGTGGATTACTTGAGGTCAGGAGTTCAAGACCAGTCTGACCAAGATGGCAAAACCCTGTCTCCACTAAAAATACAAAATTACCCAGGCGTGGTGGCGCATGCCTGTAAGCCCAGCTACTCAGGAGGCTGAGGCAGAAGAATTGCTTGAACCCAGGAGGCAAAGGGTACACTGAGCCGAGATCACATCATTGCACTCCAGCCTGGGCAACAGACTGAGACTCCATCTCAAAAAAAAAGAAAAAAAATCATGGCTATGATGTGAATGTCTGTGCTCCCCCAAAATCTGTATGTTGAAATTCTAACCCCCAAGGTGATGCTATTTGGAGATGGGGCCTTTGGGGAGGTTATTAGGTCATGAAGGCAGGCCCCTCACAAATGGGATAAGTGCCCTTATAAAATAGGCCCAAGGACATAGCAAGAATATATCATCTGTGAACCAGTAAACGGATCCTCATGAGACACTGAATCTGCCTTGACTGTAGATTTCCTGGCCGCTACAAATGTGAGAAATAAATTTCTGCTGTTTATAAGCCACTCAACTTCTGGTATTTTGTTACAGCAGCCTGTATGGACTAAGAAATGAATACTGATTTATAGAAGCAACTGACCAAGTACCTTCATACCTCGTTTTCTGACATCATCCCTGGAGTAAGCTGAGGACCTGTCCCTAAGGAAATGACCAACACCTCTTCTGGTTGCACCTCCTGGATGGTTTCTTGAGATGATCCTTCATGGTCCATATGTAGGTCCATTAGCATATTGGTGCGGCTTCTGCTGCGAGTCGCTAATAAAAAATTTCAAATAAAATAATTCAGGGAAATAGATAAATGAAGAAAATGGTATGCTAAATATGAAAATATATTTTCTATTAGTGCAGAACATTTGCACATGCACAAAACAATAGTGGTGAAAATATAAATAAGAAAAAACAAAACAAAAAACTAGATCCTCCAAGTTACACTACTAATAAAGATTCTCCTTCAGAACTGATAATCAAGAACAGTGATCCAAGTCCATGTGACAGGAATTGCCACATAGATGATCATGTCTGCAGAACAGCAAATATGTCCCAATCAATTTAAGATTTGGAGTGACATTTCTTATCTTTTTAAGATATCTTAACTATTTCTCCTATAAAATGATGTAACTGCTACAGATCTACCATACTAATAACTGAACTTCCTCCTTCAGGAGTTTGAGACCAGCCTGGCCAACATGGTGAAACCCCATCTCTACTAAAAATACAAAAAATTAGCCAGGTGTGGTGGCAGGCACCTGTAATCCCAACTACCTGGGAGGCTGAGGCAGGAGAATCACTTAAGCTGGGAGGCAGAGGTTGCAGTGAGCCAAAATTGCACCATTGAACTCTGGCCTCGCTTACAGAGTGAAACTCCGTCTCCGAAAAAAAAAAAAAAAAAAAGAAAAAAGAAAAGTTTCTATTGTATTTCAGAGGGCAATAAAACTCAGTACAACCAGAATACTAAATAGAAATTATCTTTTGGTGCAAAATAATAAAAAATACAGACATAAAACAAAAACAACTTGTAGCAGCAAAAGTCAACTTCATGTTGTATAAAAGCTGACCTACTTCAAGACAGAAAGGGGCAGAAATATAAACAATCATCTTTCTTTACAATACTGATTTATGTTCATTAATCACTTTTAGTCTGAAAATTCAGAGCACATACCAATTTCCAAGTCTAAAATAGGCCTACTCATATCTTTATTTGCTCACCCTATCTTCTACTGAATTGAAAATTTAAATTCAAGCTCATGAACAAATCTACGAATCTTAAGTAACAAACTCTTTTTTTTTTTTTTTTGTTAAGAGACAGGGTTTCACCATGGTGCCCAGGCTGGTCTCAAACTCTTAAGCTCAGACAATCCACCCACTTCAGCCTCCCAAAGTGCTAGGATTACAGGCGTGAGCCACTGCGCCCAGCAACAAACTCTTAAATTTATAAAAACGCAAGTCATGATATTTCATGTAGCAATTTACGAAAAGTAAAGCAACATGCATATGAAGCATACTTTTATAAACTATTTCTTAAGTAAAATTATAAAAGAAAAGGAAAAACAGCCTATTACCCACCAAATGGGGTTACTAGTGTAATATGAGCAGTAATATTGGTAGCTGAGGAATCCCAAGCAGTGATGGCTGCTAACTGTTGTCCTGGGTTGCGAAAGCATTAAATAGAAAGAAAATCAACCCTCTGAACAATAGACACACTTTTAAAAATACAAAATAAATGCAATAGCCAGGTAACATGACTATACAAAATAATACTGGGCATACATTTGAAATTCACTTTCCATCAGACTCATATTTAATGACACTTTCAGATAATGGGAAATGAAAAAAACTAATGTATAGCAGTGAACAATGGAAAAATCTCTGATTTACTAAAAATCATTTACTTCATCATGTGAACAGAGTACACATGGCCCCTAATATTAAAAACCATAAAAAAAAAATAAAAAACAAAACCATTAAGTGGCCAGGCATGGTTGCTCACGCCTATAATCCCAGCACCTTGGGAGGCCAAAGTGTGTGGATCACCTGAGGTCAGGAGTTCGAGACCAGCCTGGCCAACATGGCGAAACCCCATCTCTACTACAAATACAAAAATTAGCCAGGCGTGGTGGCAGGTACCTGTAATCCCAGATATTGGGGAGGCTGAGGCAGGAGAATTGCTTGAACTCGGGAGGCAGAGGTTGCAGTGAGCCAAGATTGCGTCACTACACTCCAGCCTGGGCAACAAGAGTGAGACTCCATGTCAAAAAAACAAAACAAAACAAAACAAAACTATTAAGTGCAAAACTCCTTTTTTATTTTAATTTTGAAAACTGACATAATGGGATGATGCAGTAAGACAAAGACTTGAAGAGTATAATGCCACACTCCTGTTGATGATACAATTTCACATTATGTTAAATATAAGGTAGAGGCCGGGTGTAGTGGATCACACCTGTAATCCCAGTGCTTTGGGAGGCCAAGGCAGGTAGATCACGAGGTCAGGTGTTCGAGAACATCCTGGCCAACATGGTGAAACCCCTTCTCTACCAAATATATAAAAAATTAGCTGGGCGTGGTGGCAGTTGCCTGTAATCCCAGCTACTCGGGAGGCTGAGGCAAGAGAATCACTTGAACACAGGAGGCAGATGTTGCAGCGAGCCAAGACCATACCACTGCACTCCAGTCTGGGCAACAGAGCAAGACTCCATCTCAAAAAACAAACAAACAAATATAAGGTAGATTTAATTTTAAGAAACTGGCAGTTCTTAACAGATCAGCTCAAAAAGTTTAAAAGTAAAATCCCTGTCTTCAAAATGCATAAATTAAAAAGAACTACGTTCACTAAGTGTTGCTGAGTTCCTCATTATAATTAGGCAGGCACTAAAATACTCCTGTTCCCCGCCCTAAACACTTTTGCCCTGTCATACTTTGTCTAACTCTCACTTATCCTTCAACACAAAGTGCAAGGTGGCGTCACCTGCTTCAAGACCTTCTCCTAATACCACCACCATTTGGCTAAGTTAGGTGTCCCCATAACACTTGTACTTATCTCCTCAGAAAGCTTAGTATGCTGAAAGGTACTAGTCTCCTCTTATTCTCCATAACTAAGCTATCAACAGCCAACTTGACAGTAAGGGCAGGTCCTAATGGTCTTTGCATCCAGTGTCTATCACAGTGCCTCATGTGCAAGACACATCCACTCTCACAGGACTTTTGTGTGGATTAAATGAAACAACATTTATAAAGTGCCTACCCAGTGTTTGGAACATGGTATACGCTCAATTAATTTTTTTGTAGATAGATAGATAACAAATATTAACCAAGCAAATAAAGCTACATTAAATAGAATTCTTAAATAAACAAACTTAAAAAATAAAATGAAACTTTTGCTTTATTTTATAACATTAAGGTATCTTAGCTCAGTTGATAAAAAGACATTAATGAAGACAATAATAGAAAAATAGTAACTATTATTTTCCACTTTATTGACAGAAACTTCTAAAATAATATTGTTTGTTATATTATTTAGAACTTTGTAGAAAGGAAGGGGCTACATAATTTTTTTTTGAAATAGGGTCTCATTCTGTCACCCAGGCTGAAGTGCAGTGGCATGATCATGGTTCACTGCAGCCTTGACCTTTCAGGCTCAAGCAATCTCTCCATCTCAGCCTTCCAAGTAGCTGGGACCACAGGCACATGCCACCGCACATGGCTGAGAGGGCTACATAATTTTTAAAATGACTACTTATAGGCCAGGCACAGTGGCTCACAGCTGTAATTCCAGCACTTTGGGAGGCTGGGGCGAGTGAATATCCTGAGGTCAGAAGTTCAAGACCAGCCTGACCAACATGGAGAAACCCTGTCTCTGCTAAAAATACAAAATTAGTCAGGTGTGGTGGTGCATGCCTATAATCTCAGCTACTCGGGAGGCTGAGGCAGGAGAATTGCTTAAACCCAGGAGGCGGAGGCTGCGGTGAACCGAGATGGTGCCATTGCACTCCACCCTGGGCAACAAGAGTGAAACTCTGTCTCAAAAAAAAAACAAACAAATGACTACTTACAACATTTCCAAAATTTTTTCAGGAAAAAAACAATAAAATTTAAACAAACTATACTGTGGATAGCATGACTTCGATTAATTATGAAAAGTATGCAGACAAAGCTAAAGTCTGCTGATAAACCTTAACTAATCTGATACGATTTCTAAAAATTGAAATACCATCAGTAAACATGAAGAGAAAGACTTTCTCAAGTATTTAAACATATATTCTAAAACACTGAGCGATAACAAAGGCTAAGGAAATATTAAATTTAAGGGAAAGCTCTGATATAAGAAACTCTCTTTACCTAGAGGTAATCGATTCTTTTTATTTGCTGGAGTGGTTGCTGGAGACAGCTGAGGTGTATTGTATGGAGTCATTTCTAAACTGCTGCTTTTTCCTGGCTTGGCCGGGGGTAGGTTTGCCAATAAATTGTCAAGAGCCATTCTATCTTCTCTTAGTTGATCTCCAGACATCACACTCTTCATAAAATTCACCTGGCAAAAGCAAAGAACAATAGCTAGTGAAATCATTTTTTCAAATACAATATGTTATTTCTCACACAATGTACTCATGTATGTCTCTGCTCACACTTAGCTAAAAGACTTTTGAGAGAATCCCATTAAACAATGAAGCCATTACCAGAGTAATAAGCTGACTGTAGGTTATATAAACCACAGTTCTGCTCAATCCTTCCAGAAGATTAACAGAAGACAATGGAGGGGTCTCCACAGCACGGCCCCCAATCACAACATCAAGGAAAGCGGCAACACAGCTCTGTTAAAACAGGAAAACAACAGTGAAACACTTCCCCTTTAAAATACTGGAACAAAATTTCTCATTAAGGTGGGCAAGCATGAAAAAATTTTAACATCTTAAAAATCCTATTTTTTTAAGATGTTAAACAAATTAATTTTTTTTTTTAGATGAAGTTTCACTCTTTGGCCCAAGCTGGAGTAAAATGGCGCCATCTCAGCTCACTACAATCTCCATCCCCCAACACCCCCTTTCCACCCATTAAAGCGATTCTCCTGCCTCAGCCTCCCAAGTAGCTGTGATTATAGGTGTCACCACCATGCCCGGCTAATTTGTGTATTTTTAGTAGAGATGGGGTTTCACCATGTTAGACAGGCTGGTCTCCAACTCCTGACCTCAGGTGATCCACATGCCTTGGCCTCCCAAAGTGCTAGAATTACACCTGTGAGCCACCCCTCCCAGCCTAATTATTGTATTTTTTTGTAGACATGGGGTTTCACCATGTTGCCCAGACTGGTCTCAAACTTCTGAGCTCAAGTGATCCACCCACCTCAGCTTCCCAAAGTGCGTACAGCACTAGGATTACCAGAATGAGCCACTGCACCCCACCTAAAAAATTAAACTCTTTTTGTACTGATACTAGACCAAGATCTTGGGGCTGGGTGTGGTGGTGCATGCCTGCAAACCCAGCATTTTGGGAGGGGCAAAGAGGGGTGGATTGCTTGAGCTCAGAAGTTCGCAACCACTTGGGCGACATGGCAAAACCTTGTCTTTACGAAAAATACAAAAATTAGCCAGGTGTGGTGATGCGCACCTATAGTCCCAGCTACTTGGGAAGCTGAGGTGGGAGGACTGCTTGCACCAGGTAAGTCAAGGCTGCAGTGAGCTCAGATGGTATCAGTGCACTGGAGCCTGACAAAGTGAGACCCTGTCTCAAAAAAAAGGAAATAACAGTAAGATCTTGGAGATAAACATAATACAACACAGAACAATATACACATTGTGTTACTATTTCTGAAAGGGGAAGGATGGAGTAGATGGAAGTATACAGTATACATAGGAATTTACTTGTATACATAGGGACCTCTAGAAGGATACACAAAAGCCTGATAACATCAGGAATCTTTTGAGGGCCAGGCATGGTGGCTCACACCTCTAATCTCAGCTACTCGGAGGCTGAGGCAGAATTGCTTGAACCTGGGAGGTGGAGGTTACAGCAAGCCGAGATGACATCATTGCACTCCAGCCTGGGTGACAAGAGTGAACCTCCATGAAAAGAGCGAAACTCCGTCTCAAAAAAAAAAAAAATGAATCTTTCGTGGGGGTAGGGAATGAAGACTAGAGATGAGAGGTGGAAAAGGAATTTTACTGAAATATCCTTGAATTGGGCTGGGTGCGGTGGCTCACACCTGTAATCCTAGCACTCTGGGAGGCTGAGGCGGGTGGATCATGAGGTCAGGAGATCGAGACCACTCTGGCCAACATGGTGAAACCCTGTCTCTACTAAAAATACAAAAATGAGCCGGGCATGGTGGCAGGCACCTGTAGTCCTAGCTACTCAGGACGCTGAGGCAGGAAAATTGCTTGAACCCGGGAGGCAGATGTTTCAGTGAGCTGAGACTGGGCCACTGCACTCCAGCCTGGGCGACAGAGCAAGGCTCTGGCTCAAAAAAAAAAAAAAAGCCAGACACAGACACGGTACCTCACGCCTGTAATCCCAGCACTTTGGGAGGCCAAGTCGGGCGGATCACGAGTCAGGAGTTGGAGACCAGCCTAACATTGTGAAACCCCGTCTCTACTAAAAATAAAAAATTAGCCAGGCATGGTGGCACACACTTGTAATCCCAGCTAGTAGGGAGGCTGAGGCAAGAGTATCGCTTGAACCCGGGAGGTTGCAGTGAGCCAAAATCATGCCACTGCGCTCCAGCCTGGGCGACAAAGGGAAACGCCATCTCAGGAAAAAAAAAAAAAAAAAAAAATCCTTGAATTTTCATAGGTTGAATGTATACCTACTCAAGGTAAGACTGACTCAAATTTTATTTAACTAAATTAATAGAACAATGTCACAGATGTTAACTTATAAACTATACTTAAAATTAAACAATTATTGACCAGGCATGGTGGCTGACATCTGTACTCCTAGCATGCTGGAACGCTTGAGGCCAGGAGTTCAAGACCAGTCTGGGCAACATAGCAAGAGCTCGTCTCTACAACAATAAAAACTGGGCGTGGCGGTGTGCCCCTGCAGCCCAGCTACTTGGGAGGCTGAGGTGGAAAGATTGCTTGAGCCCAGGAGTTTGAGCCATAATCATACCACTGCACTCAAGCCTGGGCAACAGAGTGAGACACTGACTCAAAAATTTAAAAGTTATACAACTACTGCTGATTCATATTTCTATGGATTTAATCTAGTGACAATTTTTTTTAAATAAACTTTTTGAAATAAAATAATCTTAATAGCTCTGATTCTCTTTATGTGGCATCTGTGGGAGTTCATCTTTAATGACATCTTTTCAATGCTGCTGATTAAAAGAACATTTAATTCAGATATCACCTAAGGACAAGATTTAATAAAGAGAGCAGTTAGGCTCACTAATACTTCAGCAGAATTTTCTATAAATCGTATTTATTCTTACTTTGTCAAATTTTCCAAGGCTGCTCTTTGTTCGGGGATCTCCCTCTTCAGAGCCAGTCATTGCTAACTGCTGCAAAAGGCGGCCCACCTGCAACCCAAAGCAGTGGTAGGGATACATAAGCTATAGACAGATACTCATAAATTCCTCTTGATGAAAGCAACCATGTCTATTCTTTTCTAAAAATCTGTTTCATAATACTATCCATTCCACCTGACCAGGCATATGAAATAGTATCCCCAATAAAATGCACACCTTATATCACGTTTTACTATTTTTCGATTGAGAGTTATAGAGAGAATGTAGAAATTTTTGCTTTTATTTCTCTTTAACACGTAAAGATATCAACAATGGTGGGGGGGAGTACAGGTTGGGTGTGGTGGCTCACACCTGTAATGCCAACACTTTTGGAAACCGAGGTGGGTGTATCACCTGAGGTCAGGAGTTCAAGACCAGCCTGGCCAACACGGCGAAACCCCATCTTTACTAAAAATACAAAAATTAGTCAGGCATGGTGGCACAGGCCTGTGGTCCCAGCTACTCAGGAGGCTGAGGCAGGAGAATCGCTTGAACCTGGGAGGAAGGGGTTGCAGGGAGCCGAGATCGAGCCATTGCACTCCAGCCTGGGTAACAGAGCGAGACTCCATCTCAAAAAAAAAAAAAGTATAACACATTTGTTTCTGATATTTTACTTTTCATGTGTTTAAAGCTTGACTCACTCATAAATTACCTAAGGTTAATATTTACAACATTACCCTGGAGAGTTCACAAAGCACTCAAGGTAGAATTTTTTTCCTAGATTTAGAAGCAAATGATTTCTATGGAACACAAGCTGGTTTAGTGAAGTAAATACTAATTCATAGAAAAAGTATCTTACTGGCAAAAGTAAGGTGTTACTGTACTCTCTTTAAAGGCTGATGATGAAAGTCATTACAGCATCCTCTTCTTAATATCTGGGACAAGCCCCCTTTTTACTGATTTTGAAAATATGTAATTCAATCTCTACTGGAATGACAAAAAATAAAACTACAAATACATTACCTACCATAAGAATAAATTTGGTGTTTCATGGGCCATGAGGCACAGTGCCTCACACCCATAATCCCAGCACTTTGAGAGGTCAAGGTAGGAGGATTATGAGGCCAGGAGTTCAAGACCAGCCTGGGCAACAAACCAAGACCCTATTTCTACAAAAACATGTTTTAAATGAGCCAGGTGTGGTGGTATACACCTACAGTCCCAGCTACTCAGGAGGGTAAGACAGGAGGGTCACTCGAGCCCAGGAATTCAAAGGCTACAGTGAGCTAAGATGGCACTACTGCAGTATAGCCTGGGTAACAGAGTAAGACTCTGTCTCAAAAAAAGAAAAAATTAGTTTCATGGATGATAAGGTGTTAAAAATCTTGTGCTTGCTTCAGAAGCATATATACTAAAATTGGAACTCTACAAGAGAAGACTAGCATGGCCCCTGTGCAAGGATGACACACAAATTTGTGAAGAGTTCCATATTATAAATTTTTTAATTTAGAAAATGTTTTAAAAAGTTAAAAATTTTATTTCAGGCATTTCTATGTAGTAAATTGCTAAACATCCCAAGGTGATATAACTGACCATAAAAAAAAGAGTTAATCTTTTTTTGGATTTTTTAAATTTTTTTTTTTTTTTGAGGCAGAGTTTCACTCTTATTGCCCAGGCTGGAGTGCAATGGTGCGATCTCGGCTAACTGCAACCTCCTCCTGCTCCCAGGTTCAAGCAATTCTCCAGCCTCAGCCTCCCGAGTAGCTGGGATTTTATAGGCAGGTGGCACCACGCCCAGCTAATTTTGTATTTTTAGTAGAGACAGGGTTTCTCCATGTTGGTCAAGCTGGTCTCAAACTCCCGACCTCAGGAGATCCGCCTGCCTTAGCCTCCCAAAGTATAGGTGTGAGTCACTGCACCCAGCCAATTTTTTCTTTTTTTTAATAGACACAGGGCAGGGGGGTCTATGTTGCCAAAGCTGGTTTAGAATTCCTGGCCTCAAACGATCTGCCCACCAAAGTGCTGGGATTACAGGTGACAGCCACTACACCCAGCCTGAGCTAATTATTTTTTTAAAAGCACCCAAAAATAGTCTATTGTGAATAAATCCATGTTCTTCACAGTATATCTGAGGGATATGATTAAAAGAGTTCATGAAGAAATAATAACCTGAGTTCAGTCATTCAGATGATTGGAAAACAGTGCTAATATAGATCCAAAAATCTGCTTTCTGAAACTCTTAGAAGAGTTTCAGATTTCAGAATTTAGAGATTTTAGAAAGGTAATACAGTGTATATATACAACATGTTCAATATATAGATGGCATTTTGTAATCAAATGCATTAACATTTCTGCAACAAAACACGAGTATTCACTAGCACTAAATGGAATAACAATTATAAATACAGCTGGGCATGGTGGCAGGTGACTGTAATCTCAGCTACTCGGTAAGCTAAGGCAGGAGAATCACTTGAACCCAGGAGGCAGAGGTTGCAATGAGCCAAGATTGCAACATTGCACTCCAGCCTAGGCAACAAGAGTGAAACTGTCTCAAAAAAGAAAAAAAAACACAGACCCAGCACGGTGGCTCAAGCCTGTAATCCCAGCACTTTGGGAGGCCAAGGCGGGCAGATCACAAGGTCAGGAGATCGAGACCATCCTGGCCAACATGGTAAAACCCGATTTCTACTAAACATACAAAAAATTAACTGGGCGTGGTGGCACGCACCTATAGTCCCAGCTACTCAGGAGGCTGAAGCAGGAGAATCGCTTGAACCCACTGCACTCCAGCCTGGTGACAGAGCGAGACTCCATCTCAAAAAATAAATAAATAAAAACTAAAAACAAAAATTGTGAATAGCCTCATGTTAGTTCAGCACAGGTTTTGCTACCAAATGAAGTACAGAAGACACTCAGTTTTTATTCATTTTGGGTTTTGAAATTACAGAAAAAGAATGGTGGACTTGTTCTACAAAAATTTAATCAACTCTATTCAAGTGTGTGAGGATTCCATTTAAAAACAAACACAAAATGTTTTGTGATTGCAGTAATTTTAAATCCCAGTAGTATTGCTTTTACTTAATAAGACAAAAATATTTAGGACTGGTTGAGAAAAAGTAGTAAGAATATACAAATTGTCAGCATATTATTCGTTCCCACCCCCACAGCCCAATCAACTGATTTTAAATACCACATTCATAAAAACAGGAAAAGCATACCTGCATCAGATTAAATCGTGCCACCTCATTAATAGGAGCATCGGAAATTATTCCATACTGTTCTGGATTGACAACTGCAGGACAAATGAAGCAGGCCAGCAGGAGATCAGTACACATTGCCCTGACCTCCCCAACTTCCAGCCTATCTACACAGGAGAGGGTTTTGTACATCTGAGACACAATCCACCTTAAACTATGTGGAAAACAATATGTGTTCTGTTTGAGATAACCAATAAATTTGTTCACCAAAGCCACTAGTTTGGCTTCATTGGACTCCACCATTTCTTGAACTTTCTGCCTGAACCTATCTGAGCCCTTCTCTCCAAAGAGTTTTTCCTGCTGAGATGGGGAGAACCTCTCAATTAGCTTATTTGGATCTGTTTCCAGGTGATCTTCATCTTCAACAAGCAGTTGCATAATTGGCTCATGTAACGTGGCTGTGAGGAAAAGTTTGGCAGAAAACAGTCCTTCAGAAAAAAGTTTAAATAAGATGCTGAAGGCACAAGTTCCTCTCCTCAAAAGTCGCCTAGGGTTGTCACTTTCTTTAAGTTCAAATTCGATCAAGTATCGCAAAACCTGAAGGAGGTAGCTTTCATCTTCTTGCATGATGCAATTGCCATACAGGGAGGTAAAAACTGTGTAAATAACACTTTGTGTATTATCCTGATTAAGTTTCTCTCCAGCAACCAAAGAAGAGGCAATAAGACGAGGATTTTCTCTCAATCGACTCAAGAATTCTCCATAAGCAGTCTCCTGAAATCCCAATTGTTTATACCCATCAACAAATTGTGTATCTTCCAAAATCTTGGCATGTTGGCAACATTCAGCAGGGGAAGCTTCAGCACTAAAAAAAATGAGCAAACAAGCAAAATAATAGTATTAATAATAACAACACACACACTATATCCAAACATGGATATGAGTTGATTATATTCCCAACAATGAGGTCACTCTGAACTGCTAAAATTTTTTAGACCAACAGCATCTCAATGAGTAAAGGAAGACAAAACTAAAAAGTACAAAGGACAATTTCCTCGTATCAAATCAGGATCAATGAAAAGTATCAGGGCTGAGCACTGTGGCTCAAGCCTGTAATCCCAGCACTTTGGGAGGCCAAGGCGGGCAGACCACTTGAGGCCAGGAGGTTGAGACCAGCCGGGCCAACATGGTGTAACTCCCATCTCTTCCAAAAATATAAAAATTAGCCAGGCATGGTGGCAGGCACCTATAATCCCAGCTACTTAAAAAGCTGAGGCAGGAGAATCGCTTGAACCCAGAAGGCAGAGGTTGCAGTGAGCTGAGATCATGCCACCGCATGCCAGCCTGGGCAACAGAGGAAGACTCTGTCTGAAAAAAAAAAAAAAAAAAAGAAAAGAAAAGAAAGAAAATTCTCAGTTTGTAGATCCTAACAACTACTGTCAAGAGCTGCACTCTTATGGACTAAATTAAAATTAGCTACAGGCCACAGTGGCTCACACCTGTAATCCCAGCACTTTGGGAGGTCAAGGTGAGAAGATCACTTGAACCCAGGAGTTCAAGACCAGCCTGGAAAACATGATGAAACCTCATCTCTACAAAAAAAATACAAAAAAGAATTGGTAAAATACAACTATATTTAACTGAAAAAAATACAAAAAAGTAGCTAGATGTGGTGGCATGTGCCTGTAGTCCCAGCACTCAGGAGGCTAAGGTGGGAGAATCACTTGAGGTCAGGGGGCTGAGACAGCAGTGACCCAAGATCACACCATTGCATTCCAGCCCGGGCAACAGAGCCAGATCCTGTCTGGGGAAAAAAAAATCAGCTACAGTTAAACTGCTTATTCACAGACATAAGAAAGTTTACAAATATTCAAGCACTAAAAAATAATAAAAACAGCCAGGCACCGTTACTCACACCTGTAATCCCAGCACTTTGGGAGGCTGAGGCAAACAGATCACAAGCTCAGGAGTTTGAGACCAGCCTGGCCAATATGGTGAAACCCCAATCTCCACTAAAAATAAAAACATTAGCCAGGCATGGTGGTGGGTGTCTGTAGTCCCAGCTACTCGGGAGGCTAAGGCAAGAGAATTGTTTGAACCCAAGAGGCAGAGGTTGCACTAAGCCAAGGTCGTCCCACTGCACTCCAGCCTGGGTGACAGAGTGAGACTCCATCTCTAAATAAATAAATAAATAAATAAAAATAAAAATGAAGTCCATAAGGGCATACTGCTCAACCTTTCTCAACAGCAACATGCCAGTATGTAACGACCTGCAGAATCACATCCTTTAACCAGGCTTTTTGCTTCTGGAAACAAATTCAAATGAAATAAGCCTAAAAGATGGGGGGAAAAAAAACACAATGCCCGCAACAGCACTGTTCCTTTTTTTAAAACTTATTTTTATTGAGGTAAAATAAAGTGCACAGATATCAAGTGTTTAAACAATTTTTACACTTATATGCACATAGTAATCTCAGATTAAGACATCGAACATTTTACCCCAGAATGCTTCCACATGCCCTTTCCTAATCAACACCACCCTCTTAAGCCCAACAAGTAAACATTATTCTGATTTCTATCATCAAAGATCAGTCCTGCCTCTTTTTGAACTTCATACAAATAGAATTATACATAATGTATTATTTTGAGTCTGGCTTATATTCTCAACAGCACTAATATTTTTACAGTTATTCTTACTATTCTGGCTGGGCGCAGTGGCTCATGCCTGTAATCCTAGCACTTAGGGAAGCCAAGGAGGGTGGATTGCCTGAGCTCAGGAGTTCGAAACCAGCCTGGGGTGGTTTCCACTAAAAATATAAAAAAGTTAGCTGGGCATGGCAACGTACACCTGTAATCCCAGCTACTCGGGAAGCTGAGACAGGAGGATTACCTGAACCCAGGGGGTGGAGGTTGCAGTGAGCCGAGATCACACCATTACATTCCAGTCTGGCAACAGAGCGAGACTCGGTCTCAAAAAAAAAAAAAATTGTTCTTCTTAGGTATTAACACAATAAAATATGTGATTTCTAAACCTGAAAAATAGCTATATAATATCAAAAGAAAACCTATAAACTAAATAACATTAGGAGAAAAGCAGAACGGATAATTTATTCTCTACAACAATAACATTTTATATAGACAAAGACACAAAACCAATTGGTGTGATATAAAATGTCAAGGCTTAAGTTATAATTTTCTATAGCAGTGCCTAAGTTAGTTAATAATCAAAATAAACTGTATTTATAAAACAAAAACTCACCTTAATATTGATTTAAATTATCTTAAACCATGTACTTTGTTGGAAACCAATTTATTTACTTACAGTTATTAATTTATTTACAGAATCGTAGTGGTTCACAGAATTTAAAACCTGAAAATCATTTCTTTACCTGGTTATGATAAGCCGATCCAAATTGATTCTCTGTTGCTTTGCAATCCAAGCTGTACGATACAACTTTTCGGCTGTCTTAAGTACATCTGCATTGAGCCTCTGAATGAGCTGTTTCTCTGAGTTTACATATAAGCGCTCCTGCTTGAGGTGATGAGCCAGAGTATGAATATCTAGCTTCACCATCTTCAGTGTGGGAAAGGCTCAAAGGCTGATCACTAAGAGTAAAAAGACAAATATTTAAAGTTTATGTCACTTAAGTTATTTTCTAAAATCAAAAGGGATAGGAGAACAGATTAAGAATTAGGTTATATTTGGCCGGGCACGGTGGCTCATGCCTGAAATTCCAGCACTTTGGGAGGCCCAAGGCGGGCAGATCAGAAGGTCAAGAGATCAAGACCATCTTGGCCAACATGGTGAAACCTCATCTCTACTTAAATAAAAAAAATTAGCGGGGCATGATGGCGCGAGCCTGTAGTCCCAGCTACTCAGGAGGCTGAGACGGGAATTGCCTGAACCCAGGAGGCAGAGGTTGCAGTGAGCCGAGATTGCACCACTGCGCTCCAGCCTGGTAAGAGAACAAAACTGGAGACTCCGTCTCAAAAATAATAATAACAATAATTAGGTTATGTTTGACACCACTTTTAACTCTAATTTTCAAATAATCTCTATGTTTTTATTACAAAAGTATTATAGGTTTGGTATAGAAAAACTGGCAAATACAGGTAAGCAAAAAGAAAAAAAAGTTTACTGCTAAGGCCACCGCTCAGAGATAGCTATTGTAAATCCTGTGTATATCCTCACATCCAATGCCTGTTAACCCTACAGTTATCCTTCACTGTGCTCTTTCAAATCACAGTCAAAATATCCTGTCGATTCTATCTTCAAAATATATCTAAAATCTGACCACTTATTCCCACCTCCATTGCTAATCACATCAATTCTCACTAGGTCTATAACCACCACATCCTAAGTGATCTCCCCGCTTCCTTTCTGGTACTTCTAGAGTCTGTTCTCTACACAGCATAGTGAATTAAATTTAAGTCAGATCATTTTATTCCCCTACTAGAAACCATCCAAAGGCTTTACTTCATGATAGAATGAAATCTGAAGGTACTACATGATCTAACCCTGGCTATTTCTCCAATTTCCTCTCCTACAATCCTACCCTAGTTCACACAGCTCCAGACACATCTGCCTTCTTGCTGCTGTCCCTTGAACAGGCCAAGCATGTCCCTCTCTCAAAGTGTCCACATTTGCTGACCTCTCTGTCTAGAAGGTTATTCTTCCAGATAGCTACAAGGCTAGTGCCTTCATTCCATTCAGATTTCTCGACTCAAATGTCTATTTAGAAAGGCCTTCTCAGACAATTCCTTCTAAAATAGAAAATATAACTTCCTAATCCCTCTTCTGGCCTTTTAAAAAAGCAATGCCCCTATCTAGCATTATATTACAGATATCTACCTGCATGTTAATCATGCTTATTATGAGGCTTCCCCACTAGAAGGTAAGTGCCAACAGGGCCAAGCCTTGTTTGTTTTGTTCACTCACAGCTATAATTTCAGGGACTAAGAGAAGGCCTGGTTCACAGCAAGAGCTGAATAAAATATTTGCCAAAGGGATAAATGAAATCTCACTACTCTTGTTTATCTAGTAGCTAAACAAACTGATACAAATATCACACATATTTTAAAGTATTATTATTTAAGCTATGCCCTTGAACCTAGAATTTGTGCCAGATCACAAATGTTAAATCAACAATAGAAATACCTGTGGCACAGATAACAAAACATAATATATTGTGTGTCTAGGCAGCAGACAATCATCAAGTTAGCAAAAAATTTCTTGGTCAGGTATGGTGGCTCATGCCTGTAATCCCAGCATTTTGGGAGGTCAAGGCGGGTGGCTCACTTGAGATAAGGAGTTCAAGACTAGCCTGGCCAACATGGTGAGACCCTGTCTCTACTAAAACTACAAAAATTCAGCTGGGCACAGTGGCTCACGCCTGTAATCCCAGCACTTTGGGAGGCCAAGGCAGGCAGATCACGAGCTCAGGAGTTCAAGATCAGACTGGCCAACATGGTGAAAGGCAATCTCTACTAAAAAATACAAAAATTAGCTGGGCATGGTGGCTCGTGCCTATAATCCCAGCTACTTGGGAGGCTGAGGTAGGAGAATTGCTTGAACCAGGACCTGGGAGGTGGAGGTTGCAGTGAGCTGAGATCGCACCACTGCACTCCAGCCTGGCCTACAGAGCAAGGCTCGATCGAAAAAAAAAAAAAAATTATTCTCCAAGCATGGTGGCAGGCACCTGTAGTCCCAGCTAGTCCGAGGCTGAAACAGGAGAAACCTGAACCCAGGAGGCAGAAGTTGCAGTGAGCCGAAATTGCACCACTGCATTCCAGCCTGAGCAACAGAGTGAGACTCCATCTCAAAAAAAAAAAAAAAAAAAAAAGAAGAAGAAGAAAAGAAACAGATTTAACCATTTAAAAATTTTAAAGCTGGGCATGGTAGCTCATGCCTGTAATCCCAAACTTTGGGAGGCTGAGGTGGGTGGATCACCTGAGGTAAGGAGTTCAAGACCAGCTTGGCCAACATGATGAAACTCCATCTCTACTAAAAATACAAAAAATTAGCTGGGCGTGGTGGCAGGTGCCTGTAATCCCAGTTACTTGGGAGGCTGATGCAGGAGAATCACTTGAAACCAGGAGGTGGAGGCTGCAGTGACCTGAGGTCACACCATCGCACTCCAGACTGGGCAACAAGAGTGAGACTCCATCTCAAAAAAAAAAAAAATTTTTTTTTATTTCTGCAATTTTAAACTTTCTTATTTGAATGCACTGATGACTAGGAAAATTTCAGGTATTGCTGTCAAACCTGAATTTAATTGCTTTAAAAAAAAACCACTTTCTTATACCTTATTGATTCCCCAGCAAACCACGCAAAGCTGCTATTCTAAATCTCCTACACTGCTGGAGATTGCTTTCCATATTGCTTTCCTCTGAAAAGATATTAGTATGTCTAGTTCACCAAGATGATTTCCTACTGAATTAGTCACAAAAGCATGTGTGTACATTTTTTTAAATGGTGGCATAAATACATTTATTCTTATTAATTCAGTCTACAGAAAATGCAGGTATGACTTTGTAGACTTTCATGTGGGAACTCAAACACCCTCTAGGGGGCTCTAAGTGCACAGGCTAAGTACAGAATCATGCTCTAATGGTTTTAATTATGAGAAGTATCGTAGTTAATGAAAGCAGTACTGAAATGGGATCTTAAAAACCTATATGCAACCCAGCATGGTGGCTCACACCTGTAATCCCAACACTTTGGGAGGGTGAGGCAAATCACCTGAGGCCAAGAGTTTAAGACCAGCCTGGACAACGTGGTAAAACCCCATCTCTACTAAAAATACAAAAAAATTAGCCGGGTGTGGTGGTGGGTACCTGTAATCCCAGCTACTCTGGAGGCTGAGGCAGAGGAATGCTTGAACACAGGAGGCAGAAGTTGCAGTGAGCCAAGATGGTGCCAGTGGACTCTAGCCTGGGTGACAGAGTGAGACTCTGTCTCAAAAAAAAAAAAAAAAAGGTACCCATTTCTTCTATTTAAATTTAAATATAAGCAGTTTTACTGGCCGGGCACAGTGGCTCATGCCTGTCATTCCAGAACTTTGGAGGCCAAGGCGGGCAGATCACGAGGTCAGGAGTTTGAGACCAGCCTGGTCAACATGATAAAATCCATCTCTATTAAAAATACAAAAAATAGCTGGCATGGTGGCAGGCACCTGTAATCCCAGTTATTCAGGAGGCTGAAGCAGAAGAATCATTTGAACCTGGGAGGTAGAAATTGCAGTGAGCTGAGATTGTGCCATTGCACTCCCGCCTGGGCGACAGGGCGAGACTGTCTCAAAAAAAGGGCCGGCTTACCACACCAAAATTAACCTTCAAATAAATTTCTCTGTAATTGTAGCAGTGATTCTTGGGACTTTTTTTGTTTTTAAAGACAGAATCTCCCTCTGTTGCCCAGGTTGGACTACACTGCCACAATCATGGCTCACTGCAGCCTTGACCTCCTGGGCTCAAGTGACCCTCCAACATCAGTCTCCTGAGCCAGGTGTGGCGGCACATGCCTGGGACTACGGGTGTGAGTCACCACGCCTGGATAGACTGTTTTTTTTGTTTTCTAACTCCAACAAATTTAAATTCACTTGTGTGGCATGCCATATTACACTAAGGAAATTTGTTGCATCTCAAAAGTTAGGCTGGGCACTGTGGTTCACACCTATAATCCCAGCGCTTTGGGAGGCTGAGGTGGATGGATTACCTGAGGTCAGGAGTACGGCCAGCCTGGCCAAAATGGTGAAACCCTGTCTCTACTAAAAATACAAAAATTAGCCGGGCGTGGTGGCACACACCTGTAGTCCCAGCTACTTGGGAGGCTGAAGTGGGAGGATCGCATGAACCTGGGAGGTGGAGTTTGCAGTGAGCCAAGATCATGCCACTGAACTCCAGCCTGGGCAATAGAGCGAGACCCTGCCTCAAAAACACACACACAAAAAAAAGTTATTGAGAGTACCCACTTTAGAGTTTTGCATAGATATTTGTATATATTTTCATAACAACCCTCGCTGCTACAAAGATAAAGGAAATGTAGAAAATTAACAAATAATTGTTAAAATTTATACATTCTTTGACAAAATCAATGATGAATTTTTTTAAATAATCAGATGAATTTTAACATGTATTTGCCTACAAGATTTCCTGGTCTTGTAGTTATATTGCTACAATAGGAGAAAAAGGCAAGAGAAACAGTTATAAATTAAAAACAACTAAAACAACACAATGAAATGCAATGCATGAGTCTTGACTGGCTCTTACTTAGGGAGAAAAAGAGAGAAAAGCCACTTTAGGGACAACCAGAGAAATTTAAATATGGACTGGATATCAGAAGATATTAGAAAAGTATTGTTAACTATTATTAGGTGTGATATTGGTATTGTGATTACACAGAAAAACATACTGCTTTTAAGAGATGCATGCTCATGTATATATTTAGAAATAAAGTGTTAGGGCCAGGCACAGTGGCCCAGGCCTGTAACTCCAGCACTTTGGTAGTCCAAGGCGGGTGGATCACTTGAGGTCAGGAATTCAAGACCAGCCTGGCCAACATGGCAAGACCCCCATCTCTACTAAAAATACAAAAATGAGCCTGGAACGGTGACGTGCACATGTAATCTCAGCTACTCGGGAGGATGAGGCAGGAAAATCACTTGAACCTGAGAGGCGGAGGTTATTGTGAGCCAAGATCGTGCCAGTACACTCTAGCCTGGGTGACAAAGCAAGACCCTCAAAAGAGAGAAGGAAGGACGGAGGGAAGGAGGGACGGAGGGACGGAGGGACGGAGGGACGGAGGGAAGGAGGGAAGGAGGGAAGGAAGGAAGGAAGGAAGGAAGGAAGGAAGGAAGGAGAGAGGATGTCTGCAACTTGTACATGGTTCAGCAAAAACACAAAGAGATTTTTTTTTTAACGTAGTAAAATGTAAACTGTTGAACTGAGATGGTAGGTTTATGGTGATCACTGTGCTATCTTTCAATGGTTTTTGTATGTTAGAAATTTTTCATAATTAAAAAATTGGGGAAAATAGAAATTCTTAATTGTGTCTTTTTTGCTGCTTAATTCAATATAATTGAACAAATATATAACTGAGTTTTGCTGGAGCCTAGCCAAATCCCCTAATCTCAAGAAGCACACAACCTAATTACAACTGAAATATTGTTCAAGATAGAAAGGGAACATAAAAGGCTGGGAACAGCCGGGAATGGTGGCTCACGCCTGTAATCCCAGCACTTTGGGAGGCTGAGGCGGGTGGATCACCTGAGGTCAGGAGTTCGAGACCAGCCTGACCAATATGGTGAAACCCTGTCTTTAAAAAATAAAAATAAATTTAAAAATTTTTAAAAGGCTGGACATAGTGGCTCAGGCCTATAATTCCAGCACTTTGGGAGGCTCAGACAGCCAGATCATCTAAGGTCAGGAGTTTGAGACCAGCCTGGCTAACACATTTTCAACTAAAAATAGAAAAAATTAGCTGGGTGTGGTGGCACATGCCTGTAATCCCAACTATTCAGGAGGCTGAGGCAGGAGAATCGCTTGAACTCGGGAGGCGGAGGTTACAGTGAGCTGAGGTTGTGCCATTGCACTCCAGCTTGGGCAATAAGAGCAAAATTCCATCTCAAAAAAGAACATAAAATGTTTTCAATGACACAGCAAAATAGGAGCCAATTCATGCAATTTAGAAATTAAAATCTTCAAATACAACTTCACTTTAAAAAATTAACATGAGGCTAGGTGTGGTGGCTCACACCTATAATCCCCAGCACTCTGGGCAGCTGAGGCAGGCAGATGACATGAGCTCAGGAGTTCAAGATCAGCTTGGCCAACATGGAGAAACCCCATCTCTACTAAAAATACAAAAATTAGCTGGGTGTGGTAGCACACACCTGAACCCAGCTACTTGGGAGGCTGAGGTGGGAGGATCACTTGAACCCAAGAGGCAGAGGCTGCAGTTAGCTGAGATTACATCACTGCTCTCCAGCCTGGGTGGGTGACAGAGCCAGACCCTGTCTGAAAAAAAAAAAAAAAAACACACACACACACAATTGAGGAAAAGGGTTTGATAATTTTAAAAGTATACCAATTTGTCTGCTTTTCTAAGATACCACTATAATATCAGAGAAATTCAGGGTCACCAGGAATAGCTTAAATAAAATTTAGACATGAATTAATTAAAAGTAGGAAAAAAAATTTTTTTTGGAAACAGGGTTTCACCATGTTGGCCAGGCTGGTCTCGAACTCCTGACCTCAGGTGATCCACCTGCTGCAGCCTCCCAAAGTGTTGGGATTACAGGCGTGAGCCACCGCACCTGGCCAGAAAATTTTTACAATACTAAAGACAACAGAAAAGTACAGACATTAGGAAATAAACTAGTTTGTTTCCTGAAAAGTAACAATAACAATATGAACATCAAACTAACAATAATAGTATTAATATCAAACTAAAATATATTTAGGATTTATGCCAAGTATTCTGCTATTTTTTTTCCTAATTGAACTCTTACAGCCCTGTGACAGGTATACTCTCACTATCCTCATTTGACAGTTGAGAAAAGAATTGACATATCTAGTAAGTAGCTAAGTCAAAATTCAAACTCAGTTCTAACTCAAAAGAAGCACTTGTTCTCAATCAACTAATCTAAATATTTTGTCAGTAACACCTACTTTAATTTTTAGTTCTGTCAAAAATTTACTCCTTAGGCTGGATGCAGTAGCTCACGCCTGTGATCTCAGCATTTTGGGAGGCCCAAGGCGGGCGGATCACAATGTCAAGAGATTGAGACCATCCCGGCCAACATGGCGAAACCCCGTCTCTACTAAAAACATAAAAATTAGCTACGCATGGTGGCGCACGCCTATAGTCCCAGCTACTCGGGAGGCTGAGGTAAAAGAATCACTTGAATCCAGGAGGCAGAGGTTGCAGTGAGCCGAGATTGCACCACTGCACTCCAGCCTGGTGACAGAGTAAGACTCGGTCTCAAAAAAAAAAAAAATTTACTCCTTAAAGTTCCTGTTACCTATTGATTTTTACAGAACTTTTATTTGGCTTCTGGCGATATCTACTTCGTTTGAGTTTACACCCAAATACAACACAAAGCATAGTGTCTCCAGCCCTTATCTCTTGACTGAGCTTAAATTCTTTATTTCCTGTATCTGCAAAACATCTGAACATTAAGACAGAATTTCAGAACTGAAATGTCTATTAAAAGCCATTTCTCTCAGCACCACAGAAAGGTTTTAAAAAAAAAGCAATTTGGCCAGGCACGGTGGCTCACGCCTGTAATCCCAGCACTTTGGGAGGCCAAGGAGGGTGATCATCTGAGGTCAGGAGTTCAAAACCAGCCTGGCCAACATTGTAAAACCCCGTCTCTACTAAAAATATAAAAATTGGCCGGGCACAGTGGCTCAGGCCAGTACTGCACCCAGCATTCTGGGAGGCCGAGGCAGGCAGATCACGAGGTCAAGAAATCAAGACCATCCTAGACAACACAGTGAAACCCCGTCTCTACTGAAAATACAAAAATTAGCTGGG
The DNA here is from genome assembly GCA_963573385.1 of Cacajao melanocephalus. NCBI lineage: Eukaryota > Metazoa > Chordata > Mammalia > Primates > Pitheciidae > Cacajao > Cacajao melanocephalus. Next base: position 26,369 of record CAUYLG010043689.1, read on the forward strand.
CAACGCAGTGTGCTCCTGTAGTTCCAGGTACTCTGGAGGCTGAGGCAGGAGAATCACTTCAACACAGGAGGCGGAGGTTGCAGTGAGCCGAGATCATGACATTGCACTCCAGCCTGGGCGACAAGAGCAAAACTCTGTCTCAAAAAAAAAAAAAAAAAAAAAAAAAAAAAACCAAATTTCTCTACTTCAATACAAAAAATATTTCTGAAATGTATTCAGAAATACAGGCACTATATTTACACTGACAATACAGAACAAAACAGACGTAACCTCTGTCCTCAAAAAGTTTAGTCAACTGTGAAGCTAAGAACAAGTAAATTACAAGTCACTACAAGTATGATGAAAGAAGACCTAAGAGTCCAACCACCCCAGATTCAAATATCTCCCAAACAGAGCATTACAATTTCTTTTCTAAAACCAGCATCTGTTTCAGACCTATTTCTGCATTGCACAAACAGGCTTCTAGACTGCAAAGTCAGGAACCATTCTCTTCCTCAGCAAGGTCTGCCACCAAGTTCTACTCTCACGTTGGTCCTTTCCTTTGGAATTGCTCTGCAAATAACCAACTTCAATACCATAAATCCATGACAACAGTGGAAAAATTTTCTAACGTTGTTCCTACACTTCAAGTTTCTTCTCTCTCCAACTTATCCTACACTGACAGATTGGTATTTCCAAAGCAACACTAAATATAATCCTTCCTAATCCCTCCAATATTCCTTTTGAAAGCCACTAATGATTTCTCAATAGTGTCAGAATATATTAAAACATCTACAGAAGTCAGGAGAGCCTGTGTGCTCAATTAAGATTCCCCTTGATTAATTCCCCATACTTCCAGTATCAGAAATCGAATGGAAACCCCACAAAACACTGCATGTATTTGGCAAGAATATTCCCTCCTCTCTAGTCCCTCAGCTCTTATAGCCAACTCCATCAAAATCTACCTTGGACCAACCAGGCGCGGTGGTTCACGCCTATAATACCAGAACTGTGGGAGGCCAAGGCAGATGGATCAGTTGAGGTCAGGAGTTCAAGACCACCCTGGCCAAGATGGTGAAACCCTTCTACTAAAAATGCAAAAATTAGCAGAGCATAGTGGTAGACACCTGAAATCCCAGCTACTCGGGAGGCTGAGGCAGGAGAATCGCTTGAACCCAGGAGGTGGAGGTGGCAGTGAGCTGAGATCCATGCCACTGAACTCCAGCCTGGACAACAGGGCGACACTGTCTCAAAACAAAACAAAACAAAACAAAAACTACCCTGGACCACCAAGTCTTAGTTTAGTCTGCCCTTTATTTCTGCTTATGTCAATCACAACAAGAAGATCAGAATTTCCAGGTCATTCTTTATCCTGCAGAACCAAATCTCTACACAGCTTTGAGTTTCTTTTGTTGTTGTTGTCTTATGTTTTGTTTTGTTTGCTGACACAGGGTCTCGCTGTCATCCAGGCAGAGTACAGTGGCATGATCATGGCTCACTGCAGCCTCTATCTCCTGGACTCAAGCAATCCTCCCACCTCAGCCTCCTGAGTAGCTAATTTTTAAAATTTTCTTTTTGTGGAGACAGAGTCCCGCTATGTTGCCCAGGTCTCAAACTCTTGGGCTCAGGCAATCCTCCCACCTCAGCCTCCTAAGGTGCTGGGATAACAGGTGTTGAGTCACCATGCCTGGCACCTGGACAGCTTTGTACATTGCCTCTTCCAACCTCACCTCCTGTTCCTCCTTACCTCTTCAATCCTTTTCACAGTGGCTCCAGGGACACAAGTTCAATTATCAGAAAATCTGTAACTTGAACCTTTTCTGAAGAGGTTCTCTTTATCTTCTTGCCTTAACTAAAACCCAGCTTTTCCAAGGGAACATAACTTCCTCTATAGGCCTCTCAGGTAAGGCTGTTTTCTCTCCCATACCTTTCACACTATGGGACCACTTTCACACCACTCTTCCTCCCTCCACCATTAAAAACCCCAACTTTTCAACACTGGATATTTCTGGTAAGAAAAAAAGATAATTATGTAAAAAAAGAAGTAAGTAAAAATAAATTTAAAAACCTAGCTTTGAATCTCATTTCATTTAACCACACCACCTATCACTCTCCCCCTCTTGCAGGCACATACTACAGTCTTTCCAACACCACACAACTCCAACAATCATTTGACCCCACATCAAGATTTTCAAGCCACTGATCTTACCACCTTTTTAACTAACCTTCACCTGCTTCCTGTTTTTGTCTCCCTCCGTACCTAACTAGCATACATCCCATGGTCAATGATTATAACCACTTCCTTGAATGCACCCTCAATCTGCCCTCCTCACTAGACTAAACTGCAATCCCAATTAAATTCAATGTTCTGCCTCATCCACACATGTAGATGAGAAAACAAACACATATGACGACATTAGTATCATTTTTTTTTTTTCCGAAACGGTGTCTTTCTCTGTCATCTACGCTAGAGTGCAGTGGCATAATCACAGCTCACTGCAGCCACAACCTCCCAGGCTTTTCTTCTATTTTTTTGAGAGATGGGGTCTCCCTATATTGCCTAGGCTGGTCCCAAACTCCTGGACTTCAGTGACCCACTTGCCTTGGCCTCCCAAAGTGCTGGGATTTACAGGCATGAGCCATTGTGCCAGTCTTTTTTATTTTTCTTTGAGACAGGGTCTTGCTGTTGCCCAGGATGGAGTGTAGTAAGTAAAGTGATCATAGCTTAACGCAGCCTTGACCTCCTAGGCTCAAGCAATCCTTCCACCTCAGGCTCCAGAGTAGGTGGGACCACAGGCACGTGCCACTACACCCAGGTGATTTTTTAATTTTTATTTTGTACAGATAGGGTCTCGTTATGTTGCCTAGACTGGTCTCAAACTCCTGGGCTCAAATAATGCTCCTGCCTTGGCCTCCCAAAATGCTGGGATTACAAGTGTGAGCCACCGTGCCTGGCTATTATCACTTTAACCTCATTATCACAAACCCCAGATGGACGCGCTTACTGCTGTGGCACATGCACACTGTATTTTCCCAATCCATCCCCCACTGTCCCACCCTCCAAGGCAGCTAATTCATACAATTTCCTCTTCTCAAACCTCCAACACCTCTTGCCTTAACCTTATTGAGCTCCTTGCTTTTGTCTTGAGAAAACTGAAGCAATGAGAAAGAGATTTTCCACAAGCTCACAGTATCATACTTATATTGACTTATTTACATTTGTGCTCCTTCTACTTGCTTTCTTTTACTTTGAATAAACTGCTTTCCCACTGGTTAGTGCCAACCCTTACTTGAACACTGGCTTCCTCCCTTCGTGTCTACTTAAAAACATTACTAAAGAAATCCCAACCACCCGGCCGGGCACGGGGGCTCATGCCTGTAATCCCAGCACTTTGGGAGGCCAAGGTGGGCGCATCACAATGTCTAGAGTTCAAGACCAGCCTGGACAATATGGTGAAACCCTGTCTCTACTAAAAATACAAAAAAAATTAGCCAGGTGTGGTGGTGCATGCCTGTAATCCCAGCTACTAGGGAGGCAGAGGTAAGAGAATTGCTTGAACCCAGGAGGAGGAGGTTGCAGTGAGCCAAGATTGCGCCATTGCATTCCAGCCTGGGCAACAAAGCGGGACTCCATCTAAATAAAAAAAAAAAAAAAGAAAGAAAGAAAGAAATCCCAACCACCCTATCCCCACGTTCATATTTTTCTCTCTACTGGATCATTTTTACCAACATATACACTTACTGTCATCTTTTATCTTATACAAAAAGAAATCTCTCTACTTCACTTTTCCCTTTCAACTTCCATCTCATTTTTTCTCTTTCCCTTTATAGCAAAAATCCTTCAAAGAGGTGTCTTGCCTCTCATCAATTCCTGAACTCACTCTCATCAGTTTTGCTCCACTATTCAAAACTACTAGTGTTCAACAGTAAATACATTACTAAATCCACGGTAAAAATCATTCCTCCTCTTCCTGACCTAACAGAAGCATGTGAGATGGCTGACCTCTCTCCTCTTTAAGAAATTTTCTTTGACTTCTAGGACACCACATTCTCATGGTTTTGCTTCTGTCCTTCTCTTTTCAGTCTGTCTCCTTTGTTAGTTCCCCTATTTCCCTAATTCTGAAACAGTGGATAAATTACCCCAAGGCTCCATCTTCACACTTTTCTCTTTTCCATCTAAACTTACTTCCTAGGCAATCTCATTGAGTCTCATGGCTTTTTGAGTACGATGAAAGTGCTAACAGTTCCCAAATTAATATCTCCAGTCTGTGCCTTTCCCCCGGATGCCAGATCCAAATATGCAACTACCTAGTCAACATCTCCCTTGGGTTGTATAACAAGCATCTCAAAATTAAAACATGTCCAAAACTGATCTCACCTTCCCCCAGAAATACCTCCTTCCCTCCCCACAAAAAGACAGCCTTTCCCATCTCAATCAATGGCAATTCCAACCTTCCAATTGCCCAGCCCCAACACTCTCTCATTCTTGACTCCCTTCTTTCTCTTAAATCCTATACTCAATCCATACGAAATCCTGATGTGTATCTTCAAAACACATTCAGAATCTATTTACTTCTAAACACTTTTACTTTGGTCCATCCTGGACCAAAGTACCATATATCTCACCTGGATTACTGCAATAGTTTCCTAACTAACCTCACTTCAGTCTTTGCTCCTAGTCTACTATGAACACAGCAGCCGGAGCGAGCCTGTAAAACATGAATCAGCTGGGTGCAGTGGCTCACACCTGTAATCCCAGCACTTTGGGAGATCAGGGCAGGCAGATCACAAGGTCAGAAGTTTGAGACCAGCCTGGCCAACATGGTGAAACCCCATCTCTGTTAAAAATATAAAAAATTAGCTGGGCGTGGTGGCATATACCTTTAATCCCAGCTACTCAGGAGGCTGAGGCAGGAGAATCACTGGAACCCAGGAATGGAGGTTGCAGTGAGCCAAGATAGTGCCACTGCACTCCAGCCTGGGTGACAGAGCAAAACTCTGTCTCAAGAAATAAGAAACAAACATGAATCAAATCATATGGCTCCTATGTTCAAAATCCTCCAACTGTTCTCTCCATTATTTGCCCCTTGCCACCTTACCTCTCTTACCTCACACCTCCTATTACCAGGAGGCCATATAATTCATCACTCAAATCTGGACTCTACTTGGAGTGAAAGTAGGCACTATCAATAATTTCAAGACAACAAACATAAACAAGAACATATAGTCACTCTATTACTCTTTCCCTCATCCATTCTACTCCATCCGTATTGTCAGACATGCCAGACACACTTTTACCTCAGTACCTTTGTATTTGCACACCACCCCAGACCTCTTATGTCCTTTAGGTCTTTACTAAAACATCATCTTTTTCAGTGAGCTTGGCCACCCTACATAAGATTTCAGCCTCTACTATGCCACACACTTCTCCTGTTTTGTTTTTTCTCCTTACCACTGAACATGCTATATATTTTATTTATCTCACATATTGACCATCTCTGTAACAAAATGTAAACTCTGTAAGAAGAGAGAGTTTTGCTTAATTGGTTCTCTGGAGTCATCTGCACTGACCAAAACAGAGCTTGTCACGTCACAAGACTTCAGTATATACTTCCTAAATGAATGTAAAAATGGGCCAGGTCTGGTGGCTCACGCTTGTAATCTCAGCACTTTGGGAAGCTGAGGCAGGAGGATCATGTGACCCCAGGAATTCAAGACCAGCCTGGGCAACATAGTGAGACTCCTGTCTCTTAAAAAAAAAATGAAAAGGAGATATTTCAACAACATACTACTTGCTTTCTTGCTTTCTTTGAAGTCTCTTATTAGAGACTTCAAAACAAAAGGTGGAAGTAACACAGAACAAGAATGTAGTCCTTTGCTAGATGGGAAAAGAAGACATGAACAGTATGAAATTGTCATTAAATATTAACTAAGGCCAGGTGTGGTGGCTCACACCTGTAATTCCAGCACTTTGGGAAACCAAGGCAGATGGATCACCTGAGGTCAGGAGTTCAAGACCAGCCTGACCAACACGGTGAAACCCCGTCTTTTTAAAAAAACAAAAAACAAAAAAAAAAAAACACTGGAGCTTTCATATTTACTTTCTGTTAAGATTAAATACTGGGATTCCAAACTCAACTTTCTATGTTGAGTTATACAAAAGACTCTAAAGCGTAAATACAGGTACAAAAATCACCAGGTTTAAACAATACTTAAGAAGCGAGCTTTTTTAAATTTTCTCATTTTCCATTTTACTTTGTATTTACAAAGTTTTTCTTCATAATATGGTCAGCATTTTTATTTGTCCAATTAAAAACATATTAGAAGAGTGTGATGGTGAATATTGAGTGTCAACTTGATTGGACTGAAGGATACAAAGTATGACTCCTGGGCGCGTCTGTGTGGGTGACATCTGAGTCAGTGGGCTGGGAAGGCACAGCCACTCTTAATCTGGTGTGCACAACCTAATCCGCTTCCAGGGAACATAAAGCAGGCAGAAAAACGTGAAAAGGAGAAACGGGCCTAGCCTCCCAGCCCCCATCTGTCTCCTGTGCTGGGCGCTTCCTGCCCTCAAACATTGGACTCCAAGTTCTTCAGTTTGGGGACTTACACTGGCTCTCCTTGCTCCTCAGCTTGCACACTAACTATTGTGGGACCTCGTGATTGTGTAAGTTAATACTTAATAAACTCCCCTTTATCTGTCTATTTGTCTATTTACCATATTAATCCTGTCCCTCTAAGAGAACCCTAATACAAGAGCCAGCAGATACACATCGGCTCAAGGTAGCAGCAGAGGCAAAAATAAATACAACATATTGTTATGTAGTTTTCATAATAATAACACATTATTTTTGTGGCTAATATTTATTTAGTGCTTACTCTGTACCGGACATTAAATGCTCAGCATGTATTTGTTGTTTTTATTCTTACAAGAATTCTATGAATTAGGTATGATGATTATCCTTGTCTTATAGAGGAGAAAGCTGAGGTATAGTGAATAAATTTCCCAAGAACAGACAGTGCTAAGTAGAAGGGTCAAGTTCAAAGTCAGGTAACCTGCATTTGACCCATCCTCTTAAACAACAATTAGATGTTGTTTTAGACAATTAGACAACAACTCAATAGCTTTGCTTATTCCCAGTCCTTGGGTGTCTTCTTTATTTTGATCATGAACCAAAGTCATTTGAACAGTTATTACTATATTTCAGTTACAATATAACTGTTATTATGGTTATATATTTAAATCAAACCTATGGATCTGAAAACCCAGGAATGTCTCATAAGGCAAGATTGGCAGGCAAACCGTGTGTACCTGTTGAACACTGAGAGGCGTGAGGATCTCTTCTCCCCTGAGGAACATTGATCTCTGGGTCAGAGCATCTGTGAGCTGTGTTGGGTCCAGCCCAAGTAACTCTGCAGATCTGCCCAAAGCTGCAAACAGAGAATAAGACAAAGGTGAAAGGACCCACTGACCCCAAGAAGCTAACCACCCTTAGCGATACCTTCATGCAGAGAACACTTCTGAATCCCCCAGGCAGAGTTTAGAGACTGTGTATTATTGCTAAGTTATTCCACCCTTTGGTGAATCCTAGGTTAGTAGCATAGAGCCTTGAGCTTGGATAAGTGAGGTCTGCTAATCCCACGCGTATCCCCAGGATCCTGTTAGAAGTTTGCAACTGATTTCTTTCTTTTCTTTTTTTGAGATGGAGTCGCACTCCGTAGCCGAGGCTGGAGTGCAGTGGCATGATCTCGGCTCACTGCAACCTCTGCCTCCCAGGTTCAAGTGATTCTCCTGCCTTAGCCTCCTAAGTATTTTTAGTAGAGACAGGGGTTCAGTATGTTGGCTAGGCTGGTCTTGAACTCCAGACCTCAAGCTATCTGCCTGCCTTGGCCTCCCAAAATGCTGAAATTACAGGCATGAGCCACATGCCCCGCCTACTACTTTCATTAATAACACTAAGACGTTATCTGCTTTTTTCACTCTCATTCTCTCACCAGTATACAGAAGAGTATTCCAAAGGCTACATAACATGAGGTATCTCAACAAATTAAATGCAGAAGAGATATGACAACCCAACTTTCTTTCTCTTTTTTTTTTTTTTTTGAGATAGAGTCTTGCTCTGTCGCTAGGGTGGAATGCAGCTGTGGTGCGATTTCAGCTCACTGCAACTTCTGACTCCTAGGTTCAAGCGATTCCCTTGCTTGAGTTAAAACTTTTTTTTTGAGACGGAGTCTTACTTTGTTGCCCAGGCTATATAGTGTACTGGTGTGATCTTGGCTCACTGCAACCTCCACCTCTCAAGTTCAACAGATTCTCATGCCTCAGTCTCCCAGGTAGCTGAGATTACAGGTGTGCACCACCACACCTGGCTAATTTTTGTATTTTTAGTAGACACAGGGTTTCACCATGTTGGCCAGGTTGGTCTCGAACTCCTGACCTCAAGTGATCCACCCACCTTAGCCTCCCAAAGAGTTAGGATTACAAGCGTGAGCACGGTGCCCAGCCAAAAAGTTTTAATTTTTAATGTGGTAAACATCAACAGATACAACCCACATAGACAAAAGCTCTCGGGTTCTATGATTTTTGAGAACTTTATTAAGAGGTGCCGGGTAGAACCAGACATTTGAGAATTACTGGCCTACAGGACTAGGCTTCTCTAGAACCACTCTAAACTTGAACTCATCCAATTTCCAGCTTCCGTGACCTCACCTATTGCTTCCATCAGAAAAGTTTTAAAAATTAAATATATAAATCAATCAAGCAAAATGACAACTGACATAGCTATGTGTTTATTAACTCTTTTTTTGTTTGTTTGTTTATAAGACGGGGTTTCATCATGTTGGTCAGGCTGGTCTTGAACTCTCGACCTCATGTGATCTACCTGCCTTAGCCTCCAAAGTGCTTGGATTACAGCCGTGAGCCACCACACCCGGCCTTTTTTTTTTTTTTTTTTTAAAAAGAGTGTTTCTCTGTCACCCAGGCTGTAGTGCAGTAGTGCTACCTTGGCTCACTGCAACTTCCGCCTCCCAGGTTTAAGCAATTCTCCTGCCTCAGCCTCCTGAGTAGCTGGGACTATAGGCACCCGCCACCATGCCCAGCTAATTTTTGTATTTTTAGTAGAGATGGGGTTTCAGCATTTTGGCCAGGTTGGTCTCAAACTCCTGACCTTGTGATCCACCCACCTTGGCCTCCCAAAGTGTTGGGATTACAAGCGTGAGCTCCTTCACCCAGCTCACTCATTTTATCTTGACAGTAAATCTCTGAGACACTGTACAGGTGAGAAGCCGCAGTGTTCAGGGGATAAATAACATAGGAAACGGCATGAGGCAGGGGAGGGCTATGAACCCGTCATCCTAGCTTACAAAACAAAGGGTC
>CAUYLG010043692.1:0-138135 GCA_963573385.1 Cacajao melanocephalus
GCGGATGCCCATTCCCCACAGAGGTAGGCCTTCCCGGGTTCAGCTGTGCTTACTGTGAAACTCTCAGTCCTCAGCGCTTCCAATTGCTGTTCTCCTTGTGGGGATGGGACCAGTGGAGCCCAACTCAAAGGGCACCCAGTCGCGTATACTCAGCACTGAGAAGCCCCATGCTGTGCCGGGGTGCCGGTAAAACAGCCGCGCCGGCCAAAAGAGTCACGCTGGCGACCCGTGTGGCTTCTCCGCCGGGAATCTCCCAGTTTGTGGGCAACAGAAATTCGTCTGAAATTGCGGCTTCCACTCGCTCTCTGCGCTTTCACTGGGAGCTACAATCCTGAGCTGTTGTTAATCGGCCATCTTGGATCTCTCCCTAAAATATGTTTTTTTTTCTTCATGCCAAAACATTTGACTGCAAAACATCAACCCATAATGCTCTGGGGAAAAGGTTAGCAAGGCTTCAACTGTGTTTTGTTTTTTTTTTTAATTGCAGGCTAAAACCATCTCCTTGGATATGCCACATGGCCTCTTGGTTTCACTAGGCATCTGAAAACAATGAGGGCAAGTAATAGAGTTGTTCCTTTATATCTTCATCACCAATATTAAGTTTCTTTTAAAAATTCAATACTTGCTGGGTAGAAAAGTCTCTGCAACAGCACCTGATGCTCATCTGCTTTTCAATCCATTCTGTATGTAATTTCTGGGGTTTATGAGATCGAAAAATAACTCCAGTTGTGGCCATTTATCTAGTTTTGTGGCAGCTGCAAATTCAGTTGCTCCAGAAACCATCTAATCTTCAATCTCCCAATTATTTTTAATGGCTGGATTAATGGACTAGCCACTTACATGTGAAAATCCATCTTGGCTCTATTATCAGGACCATGGACAACGGGCAGATGGACAGAGGATTACTGATTTACAAACTGTTACCATCTTTGACATTTATTTGGAAAAAAAGACACTTCAGATCTCTTAATATTTCAGTAACTTAGTTTTAAGAGAGAGAGAGATGTTTTAAGGGAACAAATGAGAGGCAGGTTTTTTTTAAATGAGGTACCTTGGAAAACAGCATACAATGCCAAAACGCAGACCTCCAGAATAGGTGGAAGGACCAGGAGGAATATGAATTCATTTGAAAGTCTCTCTCTTTTGGAAAAGAAAATGCTAGACTCCACAGCTCCTATGTACTTGATAGAAAATGTAAACATCAATTTGATTTCAGCTCAGCTTCAAAACAGTAGTAAAGCATTCATTAGAAAAGAGTATCTAATAGTTGTTCTCCTTTATTCTCTTCTTACCTGGTCAAGAACTAAATGGACTAAACAGTGTATTCTTGTGGATGAATGGAGAGCAACTCCCTCTGGGAAGATTCCTCATAATATTAATGCAAACCCCTGATCCCTTCCAGTGAACTCAAAACCCCAAGCCGAGGCTGAGAAGTAGTTGGTTCCTGGCATGAAGAGGATGGTTGTGGGCTGAGGTCTGAAGGGAGAAGTCAGGTGACAGAGAAGCGTTTGCTGCGGGGTAGGAGGGTGGCCAGAGACCTGAGATCCTCTGGGAGTAGCCCACCAAGCTGTGCCCAGTTCTGCTTTCAGAATTTCCTGGGCAATGCCATCACAAGCCCCTATGCCAAGGACACCTACTGCCAATTGTGGCAAGTTCATTTTTCTTGCTGTTGAGTCAGACATGAAGGCCCAGGCCCAGGGTGTGCAGAGCTTAGGAGCTTTCAAAGCCACAGAGGGCCCAGCCCATCAGGTCCCCGCAGGAACGTGGCTCATAAAATGGGTTTGCTCCTCACTTGGAACCCCAGCCAGCAATCCTAGACACAACAGGTGAAGGTTGCAGTAAGCTCAGGGGTGGGGTAGAGCTCTGAAAAGACTCCCTTGTGCCATTCTGGGCCAGAACAGCAATTTGGCATTTTGCTGGCTTAGGGTGTGGACATGGCATCGTCCTCACAGGCTGAAATCATCACATTCGAAAGCTGGAATTAGCATCTTTCAACTGAGCACAACGCAATTGCTAGGCCAATTTCTGCAGAACGGAGTGACAGGTCGCTATGCCCTCCCGGATGTAGGCTGTCTGCCACCTTCCAGCAGCATCTCCTGCTTGCTGGGGAACAGGGCACTCAGGCTTAGTTCAGCCTTCATGTGCCAGGAAACCTGTGGTCCCCCGGGCACTCCTGGGAGAATGAATGCAGATGGATTTTTAAACAGCAGAATGAGTGCGTGTTTGTGTATGTTTGATAATGGTCCACGCTTTAATAGCATGGTAAAATATTTATTTTACTTTTTATAGCTAGCAAGTAATTAATTGCTAACACACTGAAAGAATTTAGAAACACCAAGGTCTTCTCAGCCACAGCTAGATGGAACCATTCAACATTTATAAACATAAGTATATATATTTATGTACATGTCACATATATGTTTGTGGGAAATGCAGAGTCATCATCTCACCGGGTGAGCTGCCCCTCCAACCATCCCTCCTGCCCAGAAGTGGGCACCCCTGGGGGCATCATCGCTTATTCCTCCGACATTGGATTACTTTTTTAAGCCACACAGGACAGAGCTTGGGCTTCTCTCTGGTTTTGGTTTTTAAGACATTAATTATCTGGCAAATTGGCCCATTCAAGTTAATCTCCCTCTTGACCCTGAAAAGCCTTGATTCATTTCACTAAAATTCCCAACCCCCTACTGGATAAATGAAGCCAAGTGTGTACCAGGGACAGGATTGGAGGTGGGGAAATTGATAATAAATATTAAGTAAACATCCATTATGTGAAGACAAGTGAGTTGTGATCCTGGCTTCTGGGATTTTTTCATAATGAGGTGGGAAGAAGGGCTGGTCACAGGAGAGCAGCAACCACTGAACTAGGAAATGTTAGAAGCGGGAGCCTCTGAAGATCATGGTCTTGCCTTCCAGGGGAAGGAGCTGGAAATGGACTGGGCCACACGTGGGACCGGAATGAGGGCTGAGCCAGATTCGTGGACACCCATGGAGCACCCTTCTCATCAGGGCCAACTCCTTCCTGGGGACTCTGGGGAGCAGGTGGAAGGGGGCGAGGAGCAGAGACGGTTTGGGAAGTTGTGGAAGCTCCTTTGTGGGGCTGCCACTTTGGGCTCACAGGTAGCATGGGCGAGGAGGATACCTGTGAGTTGTAAGGAGGGCACTGCCCCATTAATTACAAATTTCAGGCAGGTACAAGTAGATGGTCCAGAAAATTGAAAATGGCTACACAGAATGGACCTATTCTATTTTCTATACATGCATGCAGTGTGAAAAATAAAGATGGCTCGAAGATATCAGACGGCAAGAGCTCTGCAGGCCTTTCAGCGTGAGTTACGTTCGTGCCAAATGAAGTGTGTGCTTTTTGCTATCTTCTTTCCTTTTCTTTTATATAAAATGGCAACTCTTTCTCAGGAGAAATAGCCTTTTTCCATGAATGCAAACCATTTGGGGTTTCTTGTATCAATGGTCAATGCGCCTTGTCTTTCATATGGTTCTAAGGAGCAAGGGCATGGCTTTGAACTTGAGTAGCTTTAGCAGTTAGATTTATCATCTGGAAAGAAGGAGAGGAGGTGCCGTGTCCCCTGCGGCTGCCTCCATAGTGACACACTCCCTAAGTCCAGAGCCAGTTCCTTCCCTTCTAGGTGATCAATGAAAGTGAACAAAGTGGTCATTTTCTTAATTTAATTCTGATTAGTGTCTAGGGAAGGATGACAACCTACGTGATCTCAGCCCAAACTGTAAGCCGATTTCTACTCCTCATTTTCTGGTACCTTTACGAGGACCTCAAGTTGCGCTTCTGGGATTCAGAGACACGTTAACACGGAAGCCCAGAAGACACCCGACAGAACTCCTTCTCCTTGAGTGTCCCCTCCCCCACCTACTTCCAGTTAACTGCTGCATGGCAAACAGCAAACCTAGAACCAATTCCACTAAGGTGGTGTCATAAAGAGATGATTAAAGAAAAAAAATGGAAAGCTTGCCTTTTATCTAAGAAATCGTTCTATAAGTATCTTCCAGTTCAAAGATTTGGTTGTTCAGGGACCATTCCTCACTAGGGATATTTCAAGAAAATCTCTCCCCATCTGGATGATTTTGTTTTCATTTACATTATTAAGGATAACTACACAGATCCAAAATAACAGAGGATGTGATTTTATTGGCTGTCCACGGGAAGTTTCATCACATGTGGAGGTGAAGACCGTGCCGGGCCGCACACAATACCTCAACACAAATACTCATCAGGCGGCCAAGCAGGTGAAATGACCCCCGACACGATGGACCCCAGCTGCCCTCTGCAGCCCCGGTGCCCCCTCTCTACAGACGCCTCAGTCCAATAAGCTGAGTGATGACACTGTCCATGAGTCCCAGTTCTTTGCACTGTCTTCCAACAAAACAGCACTAAAAACTTCACAAAATTAAAAAAAGAGAGAGGAAGCAGCACTTCCTTGGAAACAGCAACACCACTTAACACAGACGGCAGCATGGCATGCAGATCCACACCTGCTCGGCTTTTCCCTTTAGGATTTTTGTTTTTAATTAACAAATGGAATGGCATGTCTGTTTCAAATATTAGTAGCATAACACGTAAGTGCAATTGCAGTCAGGCCACAAGCGTCAGAAGCCTTTCATGTGTCTGTCACAAGGGCGGCAGGTGCACTCCAATTCCACCCCTGGAGGGTCCCCGTCCCCAGGCCCATCATAAGAAAGCAGCCACTTCTCTATCTTCATTGTTGTCAAAGCACTCGGGTTGGGGAAGCAAGTTCAAATGAAACCAGGCTCTCAGCATCCGGGGCCGGCCGCCCTGTGCCATTCTAAGTGGTCTCTGTATCCCAGACCTGGGGCTGTCATCTCCACCGTGGCAGTGGCTGAGAAAGTCGCTGTGGGGCACAGCCCTCTGCTCACTCCTGCTGCTCGTGGAGGAGCCTCTGGTGCCCCCCGGCCCAGGGCCACTCGGGTCACACAGAGCTGAGCTTCACCAGGCCGCGCACGGAGTCCTCGTGCAGGGAGTCCTGGCTGGCCAGGCCTAGCACGTGCATGGTGCGGCTGTGTGCCAGGGGGCTGCCCGCCGCCAGCAGCCTGGGGGGCGAGGGTGCCTCATCAGGCGTCAGGAACTGGTGGCCCATGTGCTCGTCTTTCCGGGGCATCACGTCTGCGAGTGTGGCCTCGGCGAGGTTGGGCATGGAGGCGGGCGGTGTGGGCGGGCCCAAAGTGAGGCTGGCACAGGGCGTGCCCAGGCTGGGCTTCCCAGGCAGGTGCAGCTCATCGCTGGTGAGGCTAGGCTCGCTCTGCAGCAGGGGCGTGGCCGCAGCCTGCAAAACGAATTTGGTGCTCTGAATGCACTGGTCTTGGTCACACTGGAGAGCGGGAGGCGCCAGCAAAAAGAAGGCAGAGAGGAGGGGCAGGGGTGGGGAGGAGGGAGAGGGACAGGGCACAGGCGGGGAGGGCAGGGTGCGAGAAGAGAGAAACCATTAGTGACACCTCAGTGAGCCAAGCAGGGAGCGCACACAGTCACCGAGGTGCATTGGGAGAGACACCTAGCGCCGGGCGCTGCAATTGCCTCTGCTCAAAGTCACCACGAGTGCTGGGCATAACATGCAACCACTGGTCATGAAACCAGTGAAAGGCCTTGGTTCCCAATTTAAAGGAGATAATTTTTTAAAACTATCTTGGACAGAGTCATAGGCCACCTGTAGCAGTGGGTGTATGCTGAAAACCATTTTTTAAAACCACATTGTTTTAAAAATACAGGGGCTTGTACACGCATGTTCATAGCAATGTAAAAAGCAACTCAAGTGTCCACAGATGGAGGACTGCAGGGACACAGTGCGGTGCAGGCACACAATGTTAGCGATGCAGCCTTAAGAAGGACGTGCATTCGGACACATCCCCGAGACGGGTGCACCTGGAGGACAGCACGCTAAGTGAAGCAAGCCAGCCACAAAAAGATGAATAACTGTGTGATTCCACTGATACGAGGCCGCTGGAGGAGTCAGGGTCTTGGAGAGAAGGTGGAATGGTGGCTGCCGGGGCGGGGGGCGGGGGGTGGGAGGGAGAGGGAGCTGGTGTTTAGGGCGTCTGGAAGTTCAGCGGGGGAAGAAGCAGCAGCCCTGGAGATGGGTGGTGGTGGCAGAACAACATCAATGGACTTAATACCACTGAATTTATACTCACAAATGGTTAAAGCAGCAAATATGCAATGTCTGTTTTACCTCCAAAAAAGGAGAGAAAAGTACACGGGTGACAGAAGCCCCTGAGGGTCTGATCAGACTGGTAAAAGCCTAGAACTCCCCACTGCTACTTTCCACAGCCTCAAGAGCCATTGCCTAAGCCTCCGTGGTCTGAGAACGCCCACATTTGAGAAGACGTTTCCTGTTCTTCCACACCTTCCTAAGCCACGACATCTGCCTTGTGTCCTTTGTTTCCCTCCGCTCACTGGGCAAAGAAAATAGTGTAAGCACAGGGGCCGGGCGCGGTGGCTCACACCTGTAATCCCAGCACTTTGGGAGGCCAAGGCGGGCGGATCACGAGGTGAGGAGATCGAGACCAACCTGGCCAACATGGTGAAACCCCGTCTCTAGTAAAAATACAAAAATTAGCTGGGCGTGGTGGCGCGTGCCTGTAATCCCAGCTACTCGGGAGGCTGAGGCAGGAGAATCACTTGAACCCAGGAGTCAAGAGGTTTCAGTGAGCTGAGATCGCATCACTGCACTCCAGCCTGGCCACAGAGCGAGACTCCATCTCAAAAAAGAAAAGAAAATAAGAGAGTGTAAGTACATTTCCAGCCTATGCGAAATCACGGGCACCCCTGACACCTCTGCAAACCCTCTCCTTGAACTATGGGCAAGTTTCAGAACAGCTAGAAGAGACTTAACAGGACTTGGAAATCCTGTGCAGCACCTTCTCAGTGACATTCAGGAGAAGTGTTCTGATGGGAAGGAGGAGGAACAGGCATGGATATTAGGTGAGCAAACTGGGACTCTGCGCTCCAGCTATAGGCTGGGTGCGTCACTCCACTTCTGCAGGGGTTCCTAGAACAAGCATGCTTCCCTTCTTCACAAGTGAAGACCCTGGGGCTCAGATGGGTTGGGCAGCTCTATCAAGACCTTACAGATGAAAGTAAGTAAGGGATGGATCCAGGATTTGAAGCTCGGATAGACGTCTTTCCACTATTACACATTTGACACAGCAGATGCTTAATAAATGTTATTTGGCTTTTTTATCTCCTCCACTTTATCAGAGGGCTAGAGTTACTGAAGAACTGCTCACCAATGGCTTTGTGATTTAGGTGCTCCAGCCTCTTCCCGATAAGAGATGAGCCAAGAACTGCCATTGCTCATACCCCTGCAGCCACAGAGTGGTGCAGAGCCAATGTGCACAATGCATCCTTGAGGGGAGGGAGGAAGTGAAACCCAAGCTGCCGATCCTAAGGTGCTTATTTCAGGCAGTGCACACTTCCTTCCCAGCCCCATGGGCTTCTTTCTAAATTGACAAGTAGTAAGCAGGCCATCCCTGAGCCACCCTCTAGCCTAGAAGAGAAGGATGAGGGGCTGCAGTCTTCAGATGCTCAAAGACTTTGGTCCTAGGCAAGAGGAAAGCTCATAGTGGAGGTGTGAAAAGGGCAAAGAAGGCTCACGGAAGGTCCTTGCTCCTCTGTGGCTTCATCCCAGGCAGTGGAACTGCACGACACTGAGAAGCTGGGGAAGGCTTGGGACAGAAGGGTGCCAAAGTGGGGCAGGGGTGGGTGGGAGTGGGGTTATTCGGAGGAGAGGAAAGGGCATTAGAAACTACTTGGAAGGGAGGCTGGGTGCGGTGGCTCATGCCTATAATCCTAGCACTTTGGGAAGCTGAGGCAGGCAGGATCACCTGAGCTCAGGAGTTCGAGACCACCCTAGGCAAAATGGCAAAACCCTATCACTACAAAAAATACAAAATTTAGCTGGGTGTGGTGGTAGTAGACATGAATGTAGTCCCAGCTTCTCAGGAGGCTGTGACAGGAGAATCACTTGAGTCCAGGAGGCAGAGGTTCCAGTGAGCCAAGATTGTGCCACTGTACTCCAGTCTGGGCGACAGAGTGAGACTCTGTCTCTAAATAAATAAATAAAAAGAAAGAAAGTACTTGGAAGGGGCTGGCTGTGAAGCGTTAACAATCCTTTAATGTATTCATTTTTCCACTCATTACCAAAATCATTTGCGCCCCAGCGGTGCTTCTCCAAGCTGTCACGTGGGCAGCAGAGTAGCTTTCTCTGCTCTTGGGAATTTCAGCTTAGGGTGCAGGTCCCTTCTGGTGGGGGCTACTCAGCAGCAAGGCTGTCAGGATGCAGACAGCTGTGGCCTGCGGAGGCTGCAGGTGCTCTCCAGCGCTGTCAGCTCCGCTCAGGACATGGGCTCAGTCTTGGCAGGGCGGAGGCGGGGGCAGAGCAGCTTCGCTGATTAAACATTCATCTTCTGGAAACTATACCAGGCAGTGCTTTGCAAAGAATGTTTTCTGAACATCACCGCTTCGTATTCTCACTGACAGAGGCAGCTGAGCCGCTGCAGCACTCCCACTTCCTGTATCTCAGCACAGCCTCCCGCAGGCCAGGACTGGGAGTGAGCCCCGGGCTCAGCCCACCCTTGCTGGGCCAAGGCATCTTGTTCTCCAGCTTCCCCTCTGGAGCCCTCACTCATCCTAATGCTTTCTGTCCACACAGTCCCCCAGGGCTCTGAGGAACAGGGAAATTGCAAATTAGATTTGCTTGTCTCTGTTGACCTGAAGAAAGCCTTTTCCACTGAAGACTAATTGGCAAATTCTATTTTAGGGATCAGTCTAAGTACTTCTGATGGACTCTCACAGACTCACAAAAATATGTTCAAGAGTGGAGCTGGAGGTTATGGTCAAAGTCACACAGTAGGAGCCTGAGGGCAGAGGCGGGCTCCTCTCCTCCACTCTCTCTGTCTCACCCTCCCTCTCTGGGGACAGGTAGGCTCTCCTCAACCCTTTCTGTGTCTTCACTCTTCCTTTCTGGGGAGAGGTGGGCTCTCCTCCACTCTCTCGTCTCCCCCCCACCTTATCCATTCATTTACTTTGCACTACCCCATTAGCTGCTGGTCCTTTTCTTCTCTCCTGATCACCTCTCTGCCACCTAAGCCTGCAAAGAGCTCTGCCCACCCATGAGAACCTTCTCGGACAAGGTGGCTGTCAGCAGTGGTTGGTTAAGCTCCTAAGAGCTTGTGTTCCCTGTTGGGGTTGATGCAGAGTTGGGTGCACCTTCGGAGACTTCCATTTGCAAACATCCCTTTGCTAAGTTAAAACAAAGGTAACAGCCCTAGAGGTGGCTTTACTGGGAAGCTAATGACTCTTCAGGCTTCCTTACTTAACGCAGGCCTCTTTCCAAGGCCTCATTCTCTGCATATTGTTGCTTTTTCTTAAAGGGGGTATCCCATGGCATGGCCCAGGCTGCTCCAAACCTGGCCCACTCCAGCACATTCCTACCAGTGCTTTACCATGTCGACCTTATAGCTCGCTAAGAACTGTGACAAGGGCCAGGTGCGGTGGCTTACGCCTGTAATCCCAGCACTTTGGGAGGCTGAAGCGAGCAGATCATGAGGTCAAGAGTTCAAGACCAGCCTGGCCAAGATGGGGAAACTCCGTCTCTACTAAAAATACAAAAATTAGCTGGGTGTGGTGGCAAGTGCCTGCAATCCTAGCTACTCGGGAGGCTGAGGTAGGAGAATTGCTTGAACCTGGGGGATGGAGGTTGCAGTGAGCTGAGATTGCGCCACTGTACTCCAGCCTGGGCAACAGGAGCAAAACTCTGTCTTAAAAATAAATAAATAAATCAATAAAGAAGAAGACCTGTGACAAACATTCTCTGGGCCTCGCTGGCCAGGGCTTTGTTGGAAATGCTCTGGAGTTTGTCAAGGGTAAAGCGTAAGAACTTTAAGAAGGTGTGAAATAGTATTTGTGAAATCAACAGTTTAGCCGAAGCTGTTTAATTTTGTTTTGTTTTGTTTTTGAGACAGAGTCTCACTCTTGCCCAGGCTGGAGTGCAGTGGCGTGATCTCAGCTCACTGCAGCCTCTGCCTCCCAGGTTCAAGCAATTCTCCTACTTCAGCCTCCCGAGTAGCTGGGATTACAGGAGTGCACCACCATGCCCGGCTAATTTTTGCATGTTTTGTCTTTTTAGTAGAGATGGGGTTTCACTATGTTGGCCAGGCTGGTCTCGAACTCCTGACCTCAAGTGATCTGCCCGCCTTGGCCTTCCGAAGTGCTGGGATTACAGGTGTGAGCCACTGTGCCCAGCCCGTAATTTAATTTAAACAATCCATATAGAAGTCACTCAGAAATGTTTTCCAGATGACTGATGATAAACACCTCTTCTACACAGATTTGTTTAAACATCTTAAAAGATGACTGTGTCTCCAAGTTTAGCTCTGGGTGTTTCCCCTGATAGAGGGACTGCTTTCATATTAATAATGAAGTACTCTCTGCACCCTCCCCAGCTTTCCTGTTGGGTGCTAGCAGGGGGCATGGGACTGGCACCATGCACCTAAGTGTTTAAGTCCTGCATGTAGCTCACAGCTTTGAAGACACTTTACCACATTCAAGCTGATTTCCATTTAGAAGGCAAATCCCAGTTGGGGCACACCAGGACCAGGCTCTGTTCTGCAGGGTGTCGCCCATCTAAATCTCCCTTTGGCTCAGAAGACGGCACTGGTGTGGACAGAGCAGAAGCAAGGGCAGCACAAGGACACTCCTGACCGGAATTTACAATTCTCATTAAATGCTCTCAAAACGTTGTCTGTTTTGAACATATGCTTCTTGGAAAAAACTTAGATATCAAATGACTCAGGGATACCTGATTTTTAAAAAAGAGCTTTCCCTAATTTTCCACTCTGCCAGAATTCCGAGGACGATGGGTTCCTAAACCTTCATGGCTGTGATTCCCATTTGAGAAAGTCATGGGGGAAATGGCCAATATTTTCAGGGTTACTGTGGAGATGACCATGAAAAAGATTCTTACACTTCTCTTTTTTTAACCTTTACTTCTAATTCTTATTTGCCCATTTCTTGTTGACTTTTCTACTTAACTTTCTTGCTGTCTGGCCTCACCAACTCTCTTCCCCTCTATCCTTTTTTCCCATTGATATCCCTCCCATTTCCCCCTTTTCTGTCTTCTCCTTTTCTTCTTTGTCTCTTCCTTTGTACCTCTCTCTTTCCTCTTACTTTGAAGCTTTTTCCTTCCACCACCCAGCCTTTCGGGTTTCTGCCAGTAGAGGGAGACATCACTGCTTGCTTTCTTCTCTTATAATTGGATGGCTGTGCATACATTCCGGCTATCACCAAGCGGCTGGGTATGTTTGAATTGGTCCAACCAGTTACATAACCCTATACAGTCGACTGCTTAGATCTCTGACAGTGACAGTCCATCTTCTCTGGACAGCAAATTGAGATACTCATGTTTTTATTCCAAAACAACCTTTTGAGAGTTCATATTTATCAAATATTAGGTTGAATCATATAAGACATTACCATTTTTTTAAGGTAAAAAATTGGTTGAATGCTGGATACTAATAGAATAAAAGCTTCATTTCTTGTAAGAGTGTCTATGCAAAGAGCTTTCTGCTGGCAGCATAAAAATCCCACTGTCTGGAGTGCTGGAGCTTTTGCTGTTGCAATAACTCACTGTAATCGCTGATTTACTGCCCAGATGATGCGTTGGCATTTAACTTGCAAAGAAGTTTATGGCTTCAGATGTCTGGATGTCACACACATTAGCACTTAATGTTACAATTTAAAAACACCATAGAGATCATTTACTTGTTTCTGCAGATTCTCAAATAAAATTGCTCATGATGGAATATATTGTATTTTACCCTAGCTGACTTCTCGTTTGAAAAAAACCGAGTGTACAGATGCTACTAAAAGCGAAACCTAGGAATTTTCTAGATGGTCTGTATACAAATTAAGAATCAGTGAAATTATTTATCTCTTTTGCTCCAGTTCTGTCAGAAGTATTAGAGTTAGGCATCATTTATTTCTGCTTGGCTGTGAGGCTCTGTTCTGGGGTCTTATGAATGCTTATTTACAGTTAGAGACACTCCACAATCTTCTAGAGTCCACCTAAAATGCAGGTGCAGCTTGGGAGGAGAGCTTTTTTGTATTCTTTTATTTAACATTATCGTTTACGTTTGCCTAAGTTATTTTTTTCCCACTATATTTGATTTTTCAGATTATACAGGGAGAGTTCTTCTGCAATACTAGTTTAATAAATCATGCAACTGCTGGTTTAATCATGTTTTGATAATGGATTGGGAGATTTAAAATATTAGGTTAAGTAAATAGAGTACATAATTTTCTAAAAAAAAATTGCAGCAATGATGTACCATGTTACTATCTTCGCATTTACCATGCAATCCCAAAGGACTTTTGTAGCAACAAGTGCCAGACATAAGCATAAATGATGGCACCAATGCTATACAGAAGTTAAATTATTTGATAATCAAATGAGGTGTGCACACTAAACAGTGGACCTTCACTGGATGTTGTCAGTATGCCATGCACAGACATTGTCCTAGATAGACCTTCAGTGCTAGCTAATAATAAGAGCCAATAACGAGGGAAGCAGGAACATTGAAAATGTGGTCCTCAGCTGGCTCTGGGTTATTTGCACATGCATCATCTTATTGCTTTAAATGTCACATTGTAACTTCTCCAACATTTTCTTCCTTGAGAATTTATAATAGGGGGAAAATCTCATGGGCACTGAATAACCACCCCCATCCCCAACTTGTGTGAGAAGATACACTCCCACGGAATTTTCCCATATTTGAGATAATAAATAAGACCTTGGTAGGTACTTTGGTGCCAGCTATCTATCAATATTTATCTAACTTTTGACCTGCCATATCAGGGTGTTTATCTAGATGTCAAATTATAAAGCCTTTATCTCTAATTTCTAAAATACTGCATATTTCCTTAGGAGCACCTTTTCTATCATTTAAGAAATACCTTTCTTCTCGGGATACTGGTCCTAAAATAAAATGGCAGGCAAAAATTTGACCAAAGATACCTAGGGCCTCTTTCCCTCCAGCTTTTCTCTCTTCTGCAAATGAACATGCTGAGTCTGATGCTAAATCTGTCTCCAAAGGCTCCTCCTTCAAAGTAAGCACCGGAAATGGCTTTAGGCCACAGTTGTCATACCCCAAGGCTAATTCAGTGTTTACTGCTGGCAGAGCGGGTAGCAAATGACCCATGTGTGGAACATATGGCAACATGGGTTGTAACATGTCCCCTAACTCTAGAGACAAAGCTTGTACTCCCAGGAATGATGGAGAACTGATACTGGACCAACGTTCACTCTGTATATAAGGGAGTACATGAAACTTTCTAGTAGGGCATAACGGATAATGCAAGACTGTAATCCTTGAGCGAAACTCACAAGCTAAGCCCCACAACCAACCAGTTCTTTTCTTGGGGAAAGTTCCCCAACCATTGCACAGCTGGAGCCTGAGCAGGCCATCATCGTCCAGCTATAGAGAAAGCGGAGATCAGAGTGTGAGACAGCCAAAGTGTCTGGACCTGCAGGGCAGAAAACTGGAGAAGAGGATGCTGTTCAGAGAGGGAGGGCAGAAGTGCTAGAGGGCTTCTCACAAGTCTGTAGCGCAGGGCTGTGCTGTGGATGGGCAAGGTGACACTCCCCTGCCCCAAAGCTTATAAGACAGCAGCTGCAATGGGTTTGAAAGAGAAATAGAGACACTAGAGGTGGAGAAAAGTAGTACATTAGGGACACTCATGTCATTAACACCTCCAACACATTATTAACGTCCCTGGGACCCCTAAGACATCAGAAAGGATGTGCCTTAGGAGTGAGAATCGTGCCCTAAAGTAAGACCCTAGAGGCCCATCCTAACAAGCTTGAAACCAAATAATCTTCAGAGAAGACAGAATTTGGAGGTTGAGTTCCAACAAATTAAAGAAGTCTGGAAAACACGATGGACTTTCCACAGATCTATACTAACAAAATAGAATACAAGCCCACACAAGTTCAAGGTGACTAGCCAGTAACTGAACTGCCTGCTGTAACAGGAGCAACACTCTTTGGCATAAGATAACAAAATCCAGTCTCTACACCATATATCTAAAATGTCCTGTATTCAATAAAATGTTAATGGACACACAAAGAAATGGGAAAATAGACTAGAACCAAATCAAAATTCTACAACTAAGAAGTACAATAAACAAAATGAACCATATGCAAAATGAAAAATGATCTGGATGAGGTTAGCAGTAGATTGGATATGGCAGAAGAATCAGTGAACATGAAGACGGATCCAAAGAAATTATCCAGTCTGAAGAGCTGAGAGAGATGTTGAAGGAAAAAGCAGAGTCTCAGGGACCTACCCTCTGAGTCAATGTCAAGTGGTCTAACATGTCTATCACTGGAGTTCCAGGAGGAAGGAGAATGGATTAAGGCAGAAAAGAAAGAAAGTGAAGGGCCAAAAGCATCCCAATTGGATGAAAACAATAACTTTCAGACCCAAAGAAATGGCACCAACTCTAAGCAGTATAACAGCAGAGATCACTCGTGGGTCAGGTCAGTATTTCACTTGGATGCTGATATGTTTCCACATGGACAAACCTTTTGCCTGATCTCTACTAGACTGGTCTGAAGTGGTACAAATGGTTTGGACTCCAGGGAGCAAGTAGAAAGAAAAAAGCATGAGTTTAATTTGCCATTGATTAACACAGAGAGGACACTGCCAATGCTGGATAGACGTGCTGATCAGGTTGCAGGTTAGATTATGAAGAGGTTGCACATTCAGTCCCACAGCCTGGTTTTGTGACTGACCACAACCAATTAATCATCCTTCTGCAGAGAAAGCAGAGAGAGCAGTGGGGCGTGGCTTCCTCAGCCCTGGGAGGAGCCTTTATGCCACTGCACTCCATAAGACCTACCAGGGAGACTTTTGCTATGGGGGTTAAGAAGAGCATTTTCCATGGAGTCAGACTGCCAAGCATGAGGTCTCAGCATGGCCACTGGTTATCTCTGTCACACACTTAACATCCCTAACTCTCAGTCTCCTCACTGGGGCAATCAGAATACCCACATCAGACAGTTTTGTGAGGACTAGATGAGAGAATTATTTTGTAAAGCACTGAGCCCAGTGTCCGGCACACAGGAGCCAATCTTTCTCTCTCTCCTTTCTCCTTCTCGCTCTCATTTAACCAACATTTGCTGAAACCAACTATCATAGGTACTATTCTAGACTCTGGGTAGATGTGCTAAGCAAACAACACTGAAGCACTCAATATTATTATTAAAGCCCTAAGCATTTTTAATAGAGGGTAACATATTAATTGACAACTGAAATTCCTAAATCCCTGAAGTCTGGCTGACGTTCCCCGTAATGTATAAATGAGTGAGGACTGATCACTTCCTAAGCGCAGGTCTTCACAGGGGACCATGGGTAAGGGCAATGGGTTGTGGGGACTAAAAGAGTGTGGTTGAAAATCACTTTCCAGATGGTCAGCCCCTGTAGGTGTTTCTTTATTGAGGTGCATAGCATAGGGTTAAAAGCATGGACTCCGGGGGCAAATTAGGACATTTTTGTTAGAAAAATGTACTTAAACTCTCCTTGCTCCAGTTTTGTTAATCTATAAAATGGAGGTAGTATTAGTAGCAGCCTCAGAGGGCGCTCTGAGGGTCAGCAGAAGTTATGTACGTGGAAGGCTTGGAACAGCACGTGGTATGTCCATGTGGTATACTCTGGGGGGTGGTGAGCCCTGTGTCGGTGTGAAGGTGGCTGAACTGCAAAGAGGGGAGCTGGGAAAGAGCATTGAGCCTAGGTTCCGCTTAGCTCCAGCCCTGCCTGCGTTCCTTCCACAGCCCTGTGAGCGTGGTCCCAGCACCACAGAAGCCCATGGCTGAACGTACGTACAAACTCCCCTCACAGCAGCTCGCTCACAGGAGATTCTTAACAAATATTAATTTGTTCCAACTTCGTTTCCTCATTCCTTCCATCCTCCAATTTTGCCACATCTCCAAAAACCTCTACCCTGACTGTGGAACTAGGAGCTAGAGGGAAGGAGTTCTCTTTGATGTAGTGACATGCCATGGTTTCATGAAGTTATGGCCGTGGTTGGATGAAATTAATCTGCGAGCCAAGAGGCGGACACCATGGTCATTCTGGCCATCAGACACTGTAGCCAAGTGCGGAACAACTGAAGCAACAGGCAGGCCCGTTTGCCAGGTGCCTGAATGGCCTGTGAATGTACGGTGGAGTGGAACATGATCTGGTGGTGATAGTGGCCTGTTGATTAGACACAATGGGCTGAAAGCCCTGATGATAGAGAAGAGGCTGCTGAACGGGACCTCCACAGGTTGGGGGCCTGAAGGTCGATGTTCGGCCCTTGCCACCAATGCTGAAGTCCTCTGTCCAACATTGCTAGGAGATGCTTCCTGTCCCAAGTCTGAGATCTCTGGGTGGGGACTTCTGTCCGCTAAGAGCTCTGCATGCTGGACCGTTCCCTCTTGGATTGAGTAGGATGTGAATCCCAGGTGCACCCTCTGGTCCTAGATGTGACCTGTGGGGCCACACAGAACACATTTCGTCCTCTCCTGCAGATGTTCTCATGGCACTTGGGGCACTCCCACAGTGGGTTGGAGCCTTGACACCAAAAGGACTTCTTCCAGAAGCAACTTCAGTTGCAAAGGCAGTGTGGGGAGGGCATGGGGCTCCAAGCCGATCAGACTTTTAAATTTATCCATCTGTGAGCAAGAGACTTTGTAATCGGTGATGATTTCCGTGGAATCATATGTGTGCTTGGGGATTCTTATGAAGTAGGAAAAACCCAACCTACAAATCATTTCTAAACTGTCATAAAATTTTCATGAGTGCTAAATTTAACAATTAATGAAGTTAACATATTCATGTGTCTCATAGACATTAAACATTTATCAATTTTGATTTTGCAGTTTTCATGTTTTAGAGCTTGTAATTCTTCAGGTCTTAAAATGTTTTATAGTTCCTGGAAAAGTGCACAGGCACTTGGCTACAGTGTCTGATGGCCAGAATGACCATGGTGTCCGCCTCTTGGCTCGCAGATTAATTTCATCCAACCACGGCCATAACTTCATGAAACCATGGCATGTCACTACATCAAAGAGAACTCTTTCCCTCTAGCTCCTAGTTCCACATTCAGGGTGGAGGTTTTTGGAGATGTGGCAAAAGTGGAGGATGGAAGGAATGAGGAAACGAAGTTGGAACAAATTAATATGTGTTAAGTATCTACCATGAGCAAGCTCCTGCGGGGGGAATTTGCATATACATTAAACTGAACGTTTATAAACCACCTCTAGGCCAGGTGCGGGGCTCACACCTGTAATGCCAGCATTCTGGGAGGCCAAGGCGGGCAGAGTACTTGAGGTCAGGAGTTCAAGACCAACCTGACCAACATGGTGAAACCCTGTCTCTACTAAAAATACAAAAATTAGTCAGGCATGGTGGCATGCACCTGTAATCCCAGCTACGTGGGGGGCTGAAGCAGAGAATCACTTGAACCTGGGAGGTCAAGAGTGCAGTGAGTAGAGATCGTGCCACTGCACTCCAGCCTAGGTGACAGAGTGAGACACTGTCTCAAAAAATAATAATAAAATAAAATAAAGGGTTAAGTTAGAAAATGTATTTTTCAGTGCTCTGTAAATTGCAAAGCTCTATGTAAACACAACTATCTGTCTTTATTAATTTGCAATCCAGTGTGCCCATGTCTGGGGACAATAACTCCTTCCTCATTCCATGCAAAGAGTTCTGGTTTGGGGTCCTGGCTTATGCTTTTCCAAAATTATAAAAAATGGTGGTGCATGCCTGCAGTCCAGCTACCTGAGAGGCTGAGGCAGGAGAATTGCTTGAATCCAGGAGGTGGAGGTGGCAGTGAGCCAAGACTGCAACACTGCACTCCAGCCTAGGCGACAGAGTGAGATTCCGTCTCTAAAAAGCAAAACAAAAAAAAGCACCTCCAGTTTATTAGGTCATAAACTGGTGACGGGAGGAGGAAGCAATCTCAGTCAGTCCTCACCGCAGGCCAGGGAGGTGAACATTGGTATCGCTTTCTTCATTTTACAGTTTAGGAATTTAAGGCTCTTGGGATTAAGTTCCTTGCCCAAGATCACCCAGGCCCAAAGTGTCAGCGCCGGCCAAGGTCAGAGCCAGCCCAGGTGCTCTGACCCCACAGCTGCTCTCTGCCACGCCCCGCTGCGTACTCCATTTGGAAAGCTTCTCCTTCCGTTATCATTCAGGATTATCTTATTCTATTGTTCTTACTGGTGTCCAATTAGACCAAGAAACTTGACTTGAATTGGTGGGGACACAGCTGGCAGAGGTGGGCATAGAGAACAGAAAACGTAATGAATGCTGATTTCGAAAAATAATCTTCCAGCGTGTAAGATGAAATTGGATTAGCATCTCAGATGACAACCATGAGTAAGTCTTAGAGTTTTTCTGAATGCCGGAGTGAGTGATTCTTCTAGGATAACTGACAAAACGGATTCATATCTCCATTGTTTCAAAGTGATTTTCTACCAACCATACCATTTCTCTGTCAACATGGGGAAGCAAACCTTCCCTGAGTGTTCCATCCAGCTACGTGCTGAGCCTCTCCTCACCGCCCCAGGTGTCCATGGGCACCCACATTCCACATGCCTAAGTCAGCTTCCCCTCAACTTGCACCTCTTCTTGAAACACCAAGAGGCTTCGCCCTGTGCATGCCTGCACTTTGTTTGCTGGAAACATCCCTCCTACCTTTGGGTGGCAAATTCTCAGAGGTCGACTCCTCCAGGAAGCTTTGCCTGAAACCTAAGTGCTCTTTGCCAAAGCTTCCCCCACCCCAGCAGTCTCTCACATTCTAGCACATTCTGTTCAAACCTTCCACATACCCCTTTCTCTGAATAGACCACGTGTTAGTTAAATGAAACTGACTTAAGGTTTTTCAAGATAAAAGAAACTTCTTTGTACCAAAGCAAATAATGGCCCAAAATCATTCCATTTAACTGAAACTTTTGGAGAGAGCAAGAGAATTTGAAGGCTATGTTGATGGTTCTCAATGCCGGCTGCCAATTAAAGTTATCTCCAGGTCCATGGCACTACGAAGACCTTGCCACCCACCCTGGGATTCTGACCTAACTGGATGCAGAGATCAGCACTGTGATGCTGATGAGTGTCCTGGGCTGAGGGGCAACAGATTGTAATAAATTATCCCTCGGCTCCAGACATAGGGCCAGGCCTGAAGAGGGTCACCTGGTTCCAACTTGAGGGCTTTTCAAATGGAAATATGACACAGAAAGCACCCGAGGCTGGGCGCGGTGGCTCACACCTGTAATCCCAGCACTTTGGGAGGCTGAGGCGGGTGGATCACCTGAGGTCAGGATTTTGAGACCACCTTGGCCAACACGGTGAAACCCCGTCTCTACTAAAAATACAAAAATTAGTGGTTGTACATGCCTGTAATCGCAGCTACTTGGGAGGCTGAGGCAGGAGAATTGCTTGAACTCAGAAGGCCGAGGTTGCAGTGAGCTGAGATTGTGCCATTGCACTCCAGCCTGGGTGACAAGAGCGAGACTCCATCTCATGTAAAAAAAAAAAAAAAAAAAAAAGAGAGAAAACAAAGCACACAGGCTTGCATCCCTAGCTGTGTGATGGTGATTAAATTACTCAACATATTCAAGTCTCAGTTTCATCCTTTGTAAAACGAGGCTATCTTGCAGGTTGTTATGGGGATTAAGTGAGGCAATTCTTGCAATAATAGTGTAATAACCTAACCTGGGTTAGCCTAACTGACTCCATCTTAGCTGCAAACCTGACACGCTCTCTCGAGCCTCTCCCTCCCTGCCGCAGCCCCTCAGGTGCATTTTGCATTACTGGGTCACGCGGCACTCAAAGCTTTGAACCGTTGAGTGGTTCACACTGTCCACAGTACCCGTGACCACTGTAACCATCCTGCTTGGCAAGTCTACCTGTATTGTGAATACCCTCCTTGGTGACGGATTGTACGCAAAGTTCCCCGTTAGCCTCCTTGATGATTGTATGGAAATACCCTTAGCAACCAACAATCCTGGGAACCTCCTGCCCCCTGGTTACCAGCCTCCTCCTATTAACTTGCTTGTTCTGCTTCTGTAAAATTCCGCTTCAGCTAGGCTGCCCCCTCCCAACCTAAATCAAGGTATAAAGGGAAATCAAGCCCCTTCCTCGGGGCCGAGAGATTTTGAGTGTTAGCTGACTCTCAGGTCGCTGGCTGAATAACGGACTCATAATTTGAACTCAGAGTGTGGCGTTTCCTTCTAACTCACTCAGTTACAATATTTGGAGGCTCCAGTGAGATATTATTTCATTCCCCACTGGGTGCAGACTGGGCTCGTTCCAGGCTCCCCTGAGCTGGGAGGTGGACTATAGGGGAGGTGCCCCCTGAGACGTTCCAGGACCCCACAGACCACCCCTTGCCAGAGGAGAGCGGATCAACTCTTGGTGCACTCTGCCAAATTATTCTTCAGAGTCCCCTAGTTCTGCTCCGCAGAGAAGGTAAGTCAGGCCAGATCTGGTTATTCCTGGAAGTTACAGGCATCATCCAATTACCAGGACGCCGGAATTGACTACGATGATTCCTGTGACCTTGGGCTCTGGGTGTCCCAGAGTCCCTGGTCCTGGTTCCAGGTTCAGGACTTGGGAGGAGTCCTGGTTCTGTTCTGGACTCTGGTTTCTCTGGTGTTGAGTTTTGGACTCTGGGAGAGTCCTGGTTCTGGTTTTTTTTTCTGTCTTTAATCGGGATCTAGAGTTCCTGGTCCTGTCGGCTTCTGGCTATCTGCTTTTGGACTCCGGGTGTCCGGAGTCCCTGGTCCTGTCCTTTTGCCTAACCTAGAGGGGCTCAGCCCTAACAGGGGCACCCCCTTGAACTCCGTTGCCACTCCAGAACACTGGTGGATGGAATCCCTGGTTTCTGTCTAATTTGAAACATTAAAACACAAGAAAAAAATTTTTTTTCAGGGTTTAAACTGTTTACAGAGTGTAAAAAAAGACTGAACAGAGCCAGGACTCCTCCCAAGTCCTGAACCTGGAACCAGGACCAGGGACTCTGGGGCACAATATTAGCAATGCTCTTCCCATTCTGGAGCACTGAACCTCAGCAGAGACCCAGCTGACCAAAGTATGGTTCTAGAGCAAATCAACTTGGTGCCGCTCTTAGAATAGCTTGAAGTTCAGCTTGCGATTCTGACTAATTCAACACTAAAGGATTTGTGTATTTGTTTTCACATCCATCTAGTCGGGGATTGGAACACAAGAACTTTTTTATCGATTGTGAGATCTAACTACATCCAAATCAGGAAATAAGTAAGTAAAAAGGAAGATGATCGTGCAGGCTTTCTGAGGTGCAGAGGGTGAGGGCCCTGGGTGTCTATCACTGCATCAGACACCAGAAAACCGAAGGGCTTTGGGACCCTTTTGGCCAGGCACAGCTGGTCGTGATGTGCTGGCTCAGTCTGTGATGGTCTTTGTTGCTTGGGATGTCTGTTATAGGCAGCCGAAGAAAATCAAAGGAGAATAATGCTACCATGGCCCCAGAGAATTTGTTTTGTTGTCAGTCTTGAAATATTTCAGTTCATTTGTCCGTGTTTTGACAATTCCTGGAAATTAATTGGTATGTGTATTTCTCACAGCCCTAACATTACTTAAAGCAGGAGAAAGCAAAGCAACAGTTCCGGGCCAGAATCCACGCTGGAACTCACTCTGCTAGCGGTTCCCAGCCCTCTCGGCTGCTATGTGCATTTCACAGAATGTTCAAAAAATACAAAATACCAATTTCTCCCCTTCAGGGCTTACTCCAAGTGCTTCTTGACTCTCACTGAAGTCTGACTGTTTCTTCTCTTCCCCTCCAGTTTTACAAGTTATTCTCATTTTCAATTTGTTTTAACTTTTTCAGTCCTTAAGCTTTCCTCATCTGTTTTCATAGTAAGACAATATTGACAGATGAGACAACGCAAGAAATTAGATAACTTCGATGAAATAAATTCCTAGAAAGACGAATACTACTGAAACTGAGCCAAGGAAAAACTTAAAAATCTGAATAGACCTACAGTAAGTAGAGTGAACTAACAATCAATAAAATACCCATGGAGAAAGTTCAAGACCAAATGGCAAGTTGTTGCAAATCTTTAAAGACGAATGAACACCAGTTCTTCCCAAACTTTTCAAAAGACAGAAGAGTAAGCAGCACTTCTCAACTCCTTCTATGAAGCCAGTATTACTCCGATACCAGCACCAGACAAAGACTTCACAAGAAAACTAGACAATTCTCTTACAAACACAGACAGAAAATCCTTAACAAAATACTGCAAACTGAATTTAGCAACATACAAAAACAATTATACCGCATGGCCAAGTGGGCTTTATCCCATAGATGCAAGAACTAGGAGACAAATGAGAAGAGCAACACACACTCCTCCTCTCAGGGGAAGTTCTGCTGTGATGGCCAGGCCGCGGGGCAGCCCCGCAGCACAGCCTCGTCCTGTGTCAAGTGCGGGCTTAGTCAGTTTCGGGGCTGTTGTTCAGGGTGGGTGGGAGGAGAGGAGGAGCCGACAGTCACAGTGTTTACCTCCCTCTGGAGGCTGGAGAGCTCTTGCCTGCACGTGTGGACTGAGATGTTGTCTCTGCCCTCCTCATCTCCTGGTGGAGCTGCAAGGGT
The DNA here is from genome assembly GCA_963573385.1 of Cacajao melanocephalus. NCBI lineage: Eukaryota > Metazoa > Chordata > Mammalia > Primates > Pitheciidae > Cacajao > Cacajao melanocephalus. Next base: position 22,715 of record CAUYLG010043692.1, read on the forward strand.
GGGAGACTCACAAAGGGCTCACAGTTGGAAGGGGACTTCTTTAGATACGAATTAATCCCAGCTCCTATTTTGCAGATGAGGAACACCGAGGACCAGTGACGCAAGAGTGGCCTGCTAATCGTCAGGGAACTAACTGGCAAGAGCCAGAAAGGGAGCGCTCCTTCCCTGGTTCCCATCCTGGGCTCCTTTCGTCACACCAGCCATCTCTATTGTTTGCCAGTTGCCCCGAGAGGGTACAGCAGAGCTCGCTCATCTTGCCACTCCTGGATCTCAGGGAGACAATAATTATAATAGCTGACACTTAAATAGTACTTCTTTTGTGCTAGGCAAGGTTTTAAGTGCTTTATATGTCTTAACTTAATCCTCACAGAAACCCTACAAGGTAAGAATATCAGTGTTCCCATTTTCTAGATGAAAACACTGAGGCAGAGAGGTTAATTAACTCATCAAGGTTATGCATCTAGTAAGTGGCAGCAGTCTGGACTCTGCACAGTGAATCCCCATCTCCAATTTTCCTCTTCAGGATGGGGATAAAAAGGCATCTTAAAGCCTGCTGGCTGACTCAAAAGCATTTACCATGTGAAAGAGATGTCTCTGTACAGCTTTTATCACGGGCTGGAACATCCTGCTTCAGGGACTTGACTATACAGTTCTGTGCTATTGGCCAGGTGCAGTGGCTCAGGCTTGTCATCCCAGCACTTTGGGAAGCCGAGGTGGGTGGATCATGAGATCAGGAGTGTGAGACCAGCCTGACCAACAGGGTGGAACCCTGTCTCTACTAAAAATACAAAAATTAGCTGGGTGTGGTGGCAGGCGCCTGTAATCCTAGTTACTCCGGAGGCCCTTTATCACTCAATTCAATGTAAGGCTAATTTTTTTTTTTTTTTTTGCCGGCCTTGAACTCCTGATCTCGTGATCCACCCACCTCTGCCTCCCAAAGTAATGGGATTACAGGTGTGAGCCACTGTGCCCAGCTAATAGCAAGTGCACACGCGCGCGCGCGCACGCACACACACACACACACACACAAAATTCTGTGCTATTACCAAATCCAGAGTAGCGCTCACATGCGCATGACTCCCAGGATATTTAGGTTTTTTACAGTTTTGTCTCCGTTAGGGAGGAAGGTAGACCATGGTACTCACTGATGGAGGGCTTCTTTACCATGGGGTCCATAGGCTTTAAGGGGAGATCTTGATCCTGAAATTTCATGCACATGTCATGTGTCTGAGCCTAGACACATGGGCATGGATTAATCACAGCTGTGATGCTGAAGTGTTTTTGTACTGTACAGCTCCCAGGTGCACGCGAGCCTTGTTCATTTCTTTACACCCAACAGTGCTTTCAAGCCTTCCCCTAGAAGCTCTCTGGAAAAGTTTGTGCATGCCTGAGTAAAGAAATGAATGGCTGAGTGCGGTGGCTTACACCTGCAATTCTAACACTTTGGGAGGCTGAGGCAGGTGCATCGCTTGAGGTCAGGAGTTTGAGACCAGCCTGGGCAACGTGGCAAAACTGTCTCTACAAGAAATGCAAAAATTAGCCAGGTATGGTGCCACAAGCCTGTGGTCCCAGCTATTCAGGAGGCTGAGGTGGGAGGATCACCTTGAGACCAGGAGGCGGAGGCTGCAGTAAGCTGAGATCACACCACTGCACTTCACCTTGGGAGACAGAGTAAGACCCTATCTCAAAAACAAACAAACAAACAAAAAAGAATGATGCTCTCTGCCTTTTGTGTGTATGGATGGCAGGGGATACGGAGCCACCTACCCCCAGGCATGCATGGCAGAGAGTGCACTGTCAGCCTGGGCAGGTGACCAGGGCTGCAGGTCCTCACTCAATCCTGCCATGATTCTGTATGCCATCAGCCCAAGGCTGGCACTGAAGAGGCTCTGCTTCTGGGTCCAGAGCTCCTCCTGATCTACCTGGTGCTCAGTGGCCTGGTGATGTTGCATGCAGCTCTTTCCCAGGGTGTTCAGACTGTCCCATCTTCCGTTGCAGTGGAGAACAGGAGGGCAAGGAGCCTTGGTAATTTTTGTCATCTTCAAGCTTCCAGACACGGTGCTCAAGCCCCCAGATGAACAGATGCCTTAAAAAGTACCCTTACCGGCTGGGCACAGTGGCTCATGCCTGTAATCCTAGGACTTTGGGAAGCAGAGGCTGGTGGATCACTTGAGGCCAGGAGCTCGAGACCAGACTGGCCAACATGGTGAAACCCTATCACTACTAAAAAATACAAAAACTAGCTGGGTGTGGTGGCACACGCCTGTAATATTAGCTATTCGGGAAGCTGAGACAGGAGAATCACTTGAACCCAGGAAGTGGAGGTTACAGCGAGTGGAGATCACGCCACTGCACCCCAGCCTGGGTGACAGAGTGAGACACTGTTTCAAAAAATAAATAAATAAAATAAGTAGCCTTACACTGAATTGAGTGATAAGGGGTGACAAATAGGCAACGGCTGCACTGTGACGGTGTCCTCTTTCTTAACCTGTGCAGGGGCCTCTTCCAACAACCCTTAAACGTCACAGCGCGGTGCTTCAGGGGTACTAGTCAGCTGGAAGGTGACTCTTACAGGAATCGTCAAATGCACCTAGCATTTCTGCCACATCACAATGTGTGCGCTTGACCACAGTCTTGGTGCAGGTGTAGAATGAATGGACTCCAGAGGGGAATCTGATTTGCCATCTGGAGTAAAATGACCTCCCCATTTCCATCATCAAACCTACCTTCTCTATCACAGAGGCCCAGGGTAGGTGCTCAGTAACTCTTTGCTGAATTGATGAATTGTGTCCCATCTGGTCTTAACCTGAAGTGGCTTCCTGGTGAGAGCACCTTTAAACAGCCTTTGTTAATTTTCTTAATCTCAGGAAAGCGCAGAGCTTGGTAAGATGAGCACCGTGCAGAACTTGGCAAGCCCAGTATTATGGGGGTCACAGGGTAGGATGAACGTAAGTCCATGGTTTTGATAAGGACAGTTGCCATCAGTGGTCAATTCTACAGAAGGTTCTCAATGCTTCCTTCCTTCATGTATCTGCTCACGTGGTGCCCTGACTGCTGACCCCTTTGAAGGCAGTTGAGCTGTACTCCACACACTTTGTATCTGCAGCTCCTACTGTAGTCCTCAATACAGAGGGAACCCAGGTAGAGTTGCTGATTGAATAAGAGGTAATTGTGTGTAGACACACGTGCATATCAGAGACAGACATGATCAACGTATGCTGTGGCCAGATTCCTGGTGAGCTCTGTCCTCACAGGGCACTCCTTGTGCACCTGCGCATCGTCAAGAAGGTCTCAGAGCACAGATCTCCAGGTCTTGACTTGTGCACTTGAGGACATGCGGTATACGAAGTGAACACGGGCACTGGAGTCACCAGGCTAGTTTTGAACCCACAAATCAGTGTCTGTGTACCTTTGGGTAGACAGATGATCAATCTCTCCTACTTCAAATGGTGGGGACAAGTGTCCCCTTTTCCCACTGTTGCTTTAGGGTTAAATGAGGTGCTGACCACCACGTGCCCTGAACACAACTGGTTTCCGTGAATGTGACCCCCTTCCCTGCAAGCCTGTCTCTTCCTCCCTCTGTTCCTAGTTTCCTATTCTGAAAAATATGGGGGAGTGATCCTTAACATCTCCTTGAGTGTGTGAGTTCTGACCAAACAAGCTGTTTCCCCAATCCCTTACAGAGTGAGTGGCAAGGACCTTGAAGTCAATGTACTTGCTTTGAAAGAAAACACGCCAGGCACTGGCTCACGCCTGTCATCCCAGCACTCTGGGAGGCAGAGGCAGGTGGATCACCTGAGGTCTGGAGTTCGAGACCAGCCTGGCCAACATGGAAAACCCTGTCTCTACTAAAAATACAAAAATTAGCTGGGCATGGTGGTGCGCACTTGTAGTCCCAGCTACTTAGGAGGCTGAGGCTGGGGAGTCACCTGAGCCTGGGAGGCAGAGGTTGCAGTGAGGCAAGATTGTGCCACTGCACTCCAGCCTAGGCGACAGAGCATGACTCTGTCTCTAAAAAAAAAAAAAAAAAAAAAAAAGAGAAAATGCTTTATTTGCAAAGCAGAACAAAACAACACAAGCAAGACACCACCACCGCCAACACGTAAATCCCAGCCACCCCTGCTGGGGGCTGAGCCTAGTTCCCGCAGCTGTGAGCACAGCCACTCAAGTCAGTGTGGAATTAAACAGTCTCCCTTGGCCCTGAGCTATTAGAGATGGTCCTGAGCCTGCCAACCTCCACCTTGCAGTTCTTTGCACCCAGAAGCAAGGTGCTCTGGGCTGCTGGCCATGTCCTGTCTACCCGAAAGTCAGGTCTCTGCCCCGTAATGGATGCTCCGGAGTGGGGATTCAGCATAGAAAGAGCACACAGCGCAGGACCACAAGACAAAGACCTCCGCAGGAACACGGAACTTCTAACTGTAAGGAGATCTGCTCCAAATAAAGAGAGGCCATTGCCTTCCAGATGCCTAGTGAATCTTAAGACACTGATGGTCAGGACCAGGCCAGGCTGAGATTTCTGGTGTCCATGAGTGACTCCTGCCCGCTTCCCCAGATCTCCCACCTGCACGCTGGAAACCTGCACATGGGAAGCAAAGTGTGTCCACCCATTGAAGAAAGCATGAGACCTGCACGCTCCCTGGAGAGGCACTGCTCAGTTTTGCTGCGAGTGAACGAACACCTGGTCTGATCACTTGCACTAAGGTACGCAGGGCTGATCCCAGACTTTGGGTGGAAGCAGGGAGAACTGGCAGCGCCATCCTTTGCACACTTAAAGAAGCAGAAGAGGGGTCAGTACAGATGGATACCAAGGGACAGAAAGTGAAATGGAAGATCACCAGCCTAGCCCTGCCTGGGACGTGCGCCTCATCCCTCAAACCACAGCCTGCTCCTGTGTAAGGGGCTTCCATCCACGTGCCTCAGCTGTTTTGGCAGAGGGATTGCGTGTGTGGACTTCCCCTGCACAACCGAGAACAAGCACACCGAACTCAGCGGCCACACGCCTCCTTGCCTCCTGTCTGAGCGCGGTAGTCATGGCGTAGGTGGCAATGGGCTGGCCCTGCTCCTGGGGAGGTTTGCCAGGACGGCTGCTTGGTGACCTGTTGGTAAGCACGCAGTGAATGGGAAGCCCTGGCGGGAAGCCATGGCCCCCTCTCCTACCATGTCACTCTGTGACTGCGTGGCCCCGTACATGGTGATGCCATTGGAGGGTGCTGCTGGCTGCGGCGTGTCGGGCTGGATGTACCCTCTTCTGTCAATCAGGCTGCGAGAGAGAAGAAAACACAGGAGGAAGAGGGTAAATAAAAAGCCAAAGATGCAGCCACACTATTTAAGGTTTCGCGTCAGTGCTCCCTCTTGCCATGATGGCACCTTAGACCACGCCTCTCCTCACTTCCACGTAGAATCAGCGACCAAATTCTGTCCCTTCTACCTTTAAACATGACTGTGGCATGGCCTGCCTCCTGGCCGGGCCGAGGGTGTGTGGTCCACTCAGACCCCAGCATCTCCCTCTTGTCTACTAACTGCAGGTGCCTCCAAGCTGGTCGTACTCTCACCTGTCACAATCTGCCCCCAGCGCTCCTCTCCAGCCTCAACTGCACATCTTCTTACTACATTCACCCAGCAAACGTGTTTCGGGTACCGGCTAGTGCCAGCACAGTGTGTAGGAAACGGCTGCCTACCACGTGGGAACAAGACCACAGCCCCGCCCTGCCCAGCGTGCCCTCTGCTCTGCTATCTCCGGGTTTTTGTTCAGTCTCTTCCCCGCTCTCTCCCAAAGTCATTTTTCCTTCCCCTCTGCTGTCCATTCTTCAAGGCCAAGTTCAAAAGCCCCTGCTCTTGCCCCTTGCCCCTTCCCCTCTGTCTCCTTCTCTCCCCTTCTCTGATTCTCTCAGTCCTGCACTTCGTCTCAGTTTCCTCATCCATAGAATGAGATATAACGGTACCTACCTATAGGCACAGAGTGAGCTTGTAAAAGACTAATGCAAGTCAAGAACTCAGAGCAGGGCTTAACATGGATTCAGTAAAGGTCAGCTATTGCCATGGTTAGCATCATCATCATTATTACCATAACCACGGTCTCAGCGACTGCGGCCACGTAGCTCTCCCACTGTGAACATTTCTAGGCTGTGCAAATCGGCTTTCAAAACTGATTCCTGCAGGCTTTCTGACTGCTTCCTTCCTACCCGTGTGTCCTGACTCCTTGACAATGTTAACCACAGCTCCCTGCTCACACGTTCAGTAATTAGCAGGGTCAGAGGCATGTTGCTCTACTTTGGGCTTCAAGAAGTTTTCCCCAAATCAAACATAGATTCAGTTGAAGATCAAAAAAGGTATGAAGCGTGACACCACAAACAGAGTCAGATCTTAATTTCATGAAGGCCACATCCACGTGGCACCAAGTGGTCACCTGGTAGTGGTGACCCATTCCACCAGGTCGGGGGACCTGTGCTAACTGCGGAGGCATTTGCTTTCCCAAGGTCAGTTAAAGAACCTGATGCGTCCTGAGTCTTACCTTGGTGAGATTGGCCCACACAGAGCAACACAGCAATTGGTGAAGATGTTTCCGTAGCTGTAGGGATTGTAGTTTTCTTTACCTCTTTTATTTGACCAGGATCCTTTAATCTGAAAGAAAAGGAAAGTCAGTAACACGCAATATCCTTCATACCAATGCACAGTTGAGGTGAGTTGGACCATGAGAAGCCCATAAAGAATGCAAATCATCTTTAATCCAAAGAAAGGGAGGTATTTTTCTTAAAGAAAATGGGTATTTACTCCAAACTTGGAAATGTCCTAAAATAGCAGGTGAGATTAGAGAAATAATAATGTTCTTAGGGACAATGGTCTTATATTTGTACCACAAGGCAGGAAAAGGCCATCTCACATGCACCAGCAGAGATTTTTCATACTCTCATCTAGTGCCCTAAATAACAATTCAATGAATGGGAGGTGAAATGGTTCCCCTGATTCTCAATTTACAGACTGAAATAATTGAGCCTCTTCTTTTGACCAAAATAGTCCGTTTTGCACATTCTAATATTTGTAGCTACCAAGTACAAATAACTGTATTAATATTCTCTTATCTCATGTGTCCTATCACAGTCTATTTTCTCAAGCTTTTGTTTAAGGTAACCGGACTTATCCTGAGACATTTAATTCACATGGGGACAGAGACTTCTGTCAAAATCTAAGTATAAAGAGCAAAGAGGACCACGCTGCTCTAGAAACATTCTCTAACATTATGTTTCCTCCTTTTATACTTCCTCTCCATCTGCATTAAGTACAGGTAGATAATCCTGGATGAAAACTTAAATTTTGGGTCAGGGCAATTTCCCCCCAAAAGTAAACAGAGACATTAAATATGAAAGGCAGACTCAAACATTCACTTGATGTCGGCCCACCTTGGTCTCTCTCTATCAGGGGAAGTGTGATAAGATGCTTAGGAAACCATTTCAAAGGAACAGAAAGAACACTCTCTTCAGGGCCAGAAATAGGTGTCATTTGGCCAATCTTAGTAACTAATGGATGTGGTTGGAAAAAAAAGCGAATGTAGAGATTCCCAGCAGAGTGACGTGCAGAACGGCCTGTGGAGAAGTTTCCACGGCGCTATCTCTGTTCCCAAGGGCTCACATCCGGGACGGGATGCATGGGAGAAGTTGGCCCCCACCTCTTCTTTCCTTTTCCTCCTCCACTGCTAAACACCCGAGAACACGCCCGTGTCCCATGTGGTCAGGAACTTACGTCCTCATTCGTCGTCTGGTTGGAGCTGATCAAGTAGGTGTGGAATCCTGAGAGGCCAACGATGGACCACACAGAGAAGAAGCACACCACGGCCTCCAGGACGGTGACGCGAGTCAAGGAGGAAGCGGAAGTGAGGGACCGCGCAGGGGCGGAAGTGATGGAGGCTTGGAACCGAAACACCCCCGGGCGCAGGCCCCAGGCTGCTGGCCTCTCTAGCCTGGCCTTGCCTTACTTCCTGCTCTTCCAGAATTCCCTGTAACCCGAGGGAGGCCCCCGTCAGGGCAGGGGTGTCACCTTCCCCAACACGGAGCAGCCTCTGTGGCTCCGTGAGGACTGGAGGGCTCCCTGGGTGTCACCCACTCACTTCTTTCCTCTGACTTCTACTGCACCTTCACCTTTTCCTGTGCCTCACTGTGGAGCCGATGGCTGTGGCAGCCTAGTCAGGAGGCACCCTGCTTTGTGTTGGCTGCAGCTCAGGCTCTGGGTGAAAGGATGACGTATTGACTCGCACATCAATCACAGACTCTAATGTTGGCTTCCGAATGCTGAGACTGCAGCGCCAACAGGCTTCTGCCTTGAGGAGAACGGCTTCTGGGGCCCAGAAAGCCCTCTGCCTTAGCAGACGGCCTCTTCTGTGCTTACAGAGAAGGTGAAGAAGGAGAAAATCAGCCCCTGAACCGGCGGCGGCATTTCTCAGAGTGACGTCAGGGTGATGGGTATTTTTACCTGGGGGAGTTTTCCCAGCCCTTCAGCCAACAACCCCTGACCATAGCCCGTGGGAAACCACGAGTTCTCACAGGACATAGAGAAAGGAAGTCAAGAGTTCCACAAGAGGTGTCCAACACACAGGAAAAAAGCTTGGTGCTCTTCAGCAAATGAGATCCATCACCCAAGAGTGTGGCAATTTGAGAAGGTCAGAGAATTTTTCTGTCCCACAAGTGTTTATAAAATTCTATTTACAAGATACAGATATTTCTTGGGGGGAAAATCCATTCATCCTGGGTCTGGGAGTTTACACATACATCTCGCATCCCCTATGGATACATTACAGGTTGGAGAAATAAACGCTCATGCTCTCCTAATGCTTCTCAGGATGAACGCCATATAGATCATGCCGGAACACAGCAGTGATGATCTTCTCCAGGCTGGAGATAGTTCATCTTTAGACCAGAGGGCTGAGCACATGACCAGTGCCGTGCCGCAGTCCGCTATGCCATGGTTAACCAGTGCCACCACCTGGGCACACAGGGCTGAATGCAACAGGAGGAGTGAATAGGCTTCTGCCTGTTGGCTGTCTTTCAACATGGCACAAACCACTGGGTCTGCTCTAGGAGGAGACAGTAGCAGGGAGCGGTAGGGACGAGATGCAGGGAAGCAAACCTCTACCCACAGCTGTCGCCAGCCTGGGCAACTCCTACTGGGCAAATGGCTATGGTGGGGGCTCTGTGTACACATGGGGACACATGGATGGTGGCCCAAACATGGTCTCTTTCTCAAATGACTTCCCACAGAACAGGGCTAAAGAGGCCCCTCTCCCTACCCACTTCTCCCATGCCAGGAGGGGACAGACTGGGAAGGCAACTCCCATGGGATTCAGGTCACATACTGGCTGGAAAGAAGAGGTGGAATGGAGTCCAGGGAACCCATCGAGGTAGCCAGTGGGAAGACCAAGTCGGGAAAGCTGGGGTGTGTGAGAGGGAGGTGACACTAGTGATGGGTTTGGACCAGCCAGAAGGAAAAGACAAGAGACAGAAAGAGGAGGGGACACACGGAACAGAAACAAGCAATAGCCAAGGGGAGAAAAGAATCAAGAACAGAAGCAGATTTGTTTTCTGAATGATACACGAAGAGCCAAACTGCAATCCCAGAAATACTTATGTGTCACCAAGAGTTTACGATCCAGGTAGAATGATGGCGACGTCAGAATCCATATAACATTCCGATGTATGAACCATATGAAACCTGGCATGTACAAGCAGTGAGGATCCCAGACTGAAAGTGGCTGCGGTTCTTTTGACAATGCCAACTCTGCTCATTACTCTCATGAGGCATCACAGCCATCACATATAGAATTCTAAAGGATTATAGCAACAACAAAAAATGCAGCTTTTCTATTTTTTTGTTTTTTGAAATGGAGTTTCACTTTTGTTGCCCAGGCTGGAGTGCAGTGTGCAGTCTCAGCTCACTGCAACCTCTGGCTCCCAGGTTCAAGCAATTCTGCCTCAGCCTCCTGAGTAGCTAGGATTACAGGTGCCCACCACCATACTCAGCTAATTTTTGTATTTTTAGTAGAGACAGGGTTTCACCATGTTGGCTAGGCTGGTCTTGAACTCCTGACCTCAGGTGATCCTCCTGCCTCGGCCTCCCAAAGTACTGGGATTACAGGCATGAGCCACCTGGCCTGGGCAGCTTTTCTGTTAATATCTCATGTGCTTTAGAAACACTTTATAAATTGCAGAATGCAGTCCCACTGTCAGCTTGCAGCTGTGTCAAAATGACGTGAATCCAACGTAGGAGGTGAGATGCAAGATGCAGCCTGCTTGCACTAGCCTCACCCTGGGACCCAGCAGACATTCCCCCATAGTAGGTCTTAAGGAACCATCATCATCATTCATAACAGTGGCTGGCATCAGTGGGATGTATCAGGTACCCTTCTGCTTAAACCTCAGAGTGACCCAGGGAGAAGTGTGACTCCCCCTCAACAGATAGGGAAACTGAGGCAGAAAGCAATGAAGTAATTTGCTTGAGAAACAGCAGAGCCAGGACTTGAACACTGGAAGTCTGCTCTCCTGAGACGACAGAAGAGCCTTGGGCTGGTCCCTTTCCTAATCCTTGCCAAGGGGCAGGTGGCCCTAGACTGACCCCAACCTCTGCTGGGGGGAGGTAGGATGCTCCTTGTCCAGGATTTGTGAACCTGTAGCAGCTTATGTGGTTCATTCCCTTTCACATCCACCCTCAGACTCAGACACAAATATTCAGACACATATTCCTCACTGGCCCACTAGCTATATGCTGAAAATATCTATGCCATAATAAGATCAAGAAATAGAAATTTCTTTTAAAGGTATCAAAACCCATTTACTGTTTTTTGTTTTGTTTTGTTTTTTTAGAAAGAGAAAGGAGAGGAAACACTCCAACTCTACTGGAAGCCAAATTCATAAGCAGCTGGGACTTTGTTTACTGCACTGAGGATGGGTTTCAAATCGTAGCAGCTACCACCGTGCCTCTGTCTCCCCTACAACCCCTGCTAAGATAGTTTGTCCCCATTGCAGCCAGAGAGATGGCTTCAAATTCCCCACAGCCCTAGCCTAAGAGGTTGCACACTGAGGGACTCACTAAACGTTTATGAAATTGAAAAGCTCTGAAAAGTGCTGCTCTGCAGAGACCCTATTCTTGAGTTCCTGCCGAATCCCAGAAGTGCTGGCTCTGTGTCCTTCTATGCACCCAGCCCCGCAATGGGGAACAGGGGCTTCCTGCCCTAAGGGAATAGGGGCTCTGTTTGCAGCAGGAAGCTATGTAAGGGAAGAAGGCTGTGCAGGGCAGAATGGTTAAGGTGAGTCAGTATTTGGAGGATCATAAAAGGTGAGAGATCATGGACCCACATATGTTACATGTCCAGAATTCCCCAGACTCCAGAATGGCCAGGGAGATGATGTCCTTGTTGTCATTCAAATACAATGTGGGCCTGCGCATTCTTGTGTTTTAAAATTTTTGAGTTGTAATTTCTAACATGATGAATAACTCTATCATCTATCTATCTATCTATCATCTATATCTATCTATCTATCTATCATCTATCTAATCTATCAATCTATCATCTCTATCTATCTATCTATCTATCCATCCATCCATATCTATCTGCCATCTATCTCTCTACCTACCTTCAAAATAGATACAAACAAAAGCTCTTTGGGGGTCCTTCATAATTTTTCAATGTGTAAAGACCAAAACATTTGAGACCTGCTGGAATAGAATAGGAAAATAGTAAGTGCTGTTGGGACACTTCATGAAACATTTAGAAAAAATAAAGTTAGAACTTCAGCTTGCACCACATCCACAAAATCATCTGATAGACAAATTACTGCACCAAATGTAAGAAACACAATATAAAGGTATTTGAGGAAAATTAAGGAAACATTCATGTAACTTTGGGGTGAGGATGTAAGACACAAACCGAAGAGTCATGTAATATGAGACTGACAGATTGTGTTCATTAATAAACATTTTTGTGTAAAAAAGTAAAGCTAAAAGTTAAATGTTGGATTTGGAGATTGGCAAAGGATACTTAAGAGATGATGATTATTATTGAGAATACATAAAGAACTCCTACATGTTCATAGAAAAAGAATAAATAACCCAGTTGCTACATGGACGTGTACATTGTGATAAGAAAAAAAAAAGGCACACGAACATATAAAAAAGGTACAACCTACTAGCCAGGAAATGGAAATTAAAACAATGTAATTTTTTTTTTCTTTTCATCAGATTGGCCAAAATGACAAGACTGTTCACAACCAGTGCCGTAAATGTGTGGGGACCCAGGAGCACGGGCTGGCCCAGTCTGTTACGAGGAGCATTTGGTGTGTCTATCAACACTTAAAAGTGCTTTGCTTCAACTCAGAGATGCCACAACCTGTCAGTCCTAGAGGCAGAGTAACATGTGCACACAGAGATACACACAAGAAAATCCACTACTTCATTTCATAAACAGTCCAATAAATTAAGAAATCTAATATCCATCAACAGGCGACTAAACTACCGCTCACCTACAATGTGGAGTTCTATGAAGTAATTTAAAAAAAGAATGAGGTAGATCTATATATTGTCATGGAAACATCTCCAGGAAATATTTAAAAAAATCAAATTGTGGAACCATGCAAAAAGAAGAGTCCTTTTTAGGTACAAGTCCTCCCACCCCCATATCAGCATATGTGTACGATGCGCACAGATATATTCAAACCCTAAGACCATCCGGAAGGATACACCAAACCCGGCAAGGATTCCTAATGCATAACGGAGGAAGGGCCAAGACCAGCGCTTCCATTTTCACTCTTGTATTTCTGGACCATTGGGGATTTTTTATAATGAGAATACATTCTTGTAGGACTTGGGTGATTTGAAAAAACAAACAACCTCCTCCCCACCCTGTGATCTTATGAGACACGATCTGATGCTTTTTCTTCCTGACTCTCCCTCAGTGGGACTGGTTAGGGGTGGCAGGAAGTATTTCAGTCCCCTGGCCGGAGAGAGGGGCGGTAGTTGGGAAAACCGGGCTCCGGCTCCGGACATCCCTGAGCAAGTCATTAACTTCTCAGCACAGCTGCAGCTGTAAGCAGCCTAGGGGCACCTGTCCTACCTACTTTCTGGGGTCTCTCTGAGGACCAGTAGGTATCAGGATGGGCAGGTTAACAAAGACCTGTGCTGCCTTCGTGATTTTCCCGTTGTGGTGTCCTTTCTGTGGGCCGACCTGAAGCCTCCTACCACATTCCATTAAAACAGACAATGCGTATTAGGCCACTGTGCCTTTCAGGTGGGTCAGTGTCCAGTGAAGGGAACTTGGGGATGAAAACGCTTTCCGTCACAGCCTCTGCAAATGGAGAATCAATCACCATTTGATTTACCAACCACAGAAAACCCTCCACATTTTGAGAGAGCTGAACAATAAGTCATGATTAAAAATGGCTGTAATCCCTCTAATTGGATGTTACTGCTACGTTGCATTAAAATGACTGTGGATGGGCAGGGCTTCCCCTTTCAGGGTCTTCCTCAGGGAGGCCCAGGGCCGCAGGGCTCCCCAGCACGTGTTCCTGAGGGTTTCCGCCTCCAAGAACCGGAGAAGCCCAGGTGGCATCACCACGTGGCTTCCCTGACAGGCGCCTGATGGGTAACATTTCCTATGAGGCTGCAACATTCTCATTGACAGGCAGCTGATTTTTGTTTTCCTCCTTTCATATGATATGCATGTAACTAAAGAGAGGACCTTCAGGTCACTCGAGGCCAATGGAGAGACTCATGTTGTTGCTGTTTTTCTTCTTTGAGACAGAGTCTCACTCTGTGACCCAGGCCGGAGTGCAGTGGTGCAATGTCGGCTCACTGCAACCTCCTCTTCCCAGGTTCAAGCGATTCTTCTGCCTCAGCCTCCCAAGTAGCTGGGACTACAGGCGCGTGCTACCACAGCTAATTTTTGTATTTTTAGTAGAGATGAGGTTTCACCATATTGGCCGGGCTGGTCCTGAACTCCTGACCTCGTGATCCACCTGCCTCGGCCTCCCAAAATGATGGGATTACAGGCGTGAGCCACCACGCCCGGCCAAGTGTGTTATCTTTCGGGTTCTTTTTATAAACACGTCTTAGAACTCACCACTGCTCCCTAAACCGGCACTAGCTGTATCCCCGTCCAGCGTGGCCCTTTCTCCCAGGCACCCTTGGCAGAATGCTCCTCCTCCTCCACCCTCCCCCTCCCCACGCACGGATCCAACTGTCCTGCTTCTCCCTACTGAGCTGTCCCCTGCCACTAACTTCCCTCTCCCGGGCCTTTCCTCTACAAACAACTATTTCATTCTGTTGTGTCCCCGATGCAAGATAAATGTCCTTTCCAGGCACAGTGCCTCATGCATGTAATCCCTGCACTTTGGGAGGCCAAGGCCGGGTGGATCACTTGACGTCAGGCAAGCCTGGCCAACATGGTGAAACCCCAACTCTAATGAAAACAAAAAATTGGCCAGGTGTGGTGGTGAGCTCCCAGTTACTTGGGAGGTAGAGGTTGGGAGAACAGCTTGGGCCTGGGAGGTGGAGGTTGCAGTGAGCTGAGATATCGCCACTGCACTCCAGCCTGGGCGACAAGAGTGAGACTCCATCTCAAAAATAAATAAATAAAATAAAGATAAGTGTTCTTTAAAACAAGCATCGCAACCCAGCTCTGACGATGTCATTCACCTACCAGCAGGCAAGGGATGAAGGGACCCCACCTCCTTAGTCTTCAACACTGTCATGCCTGCCCCCACCCCATTGGGGTTTAGCTGCCACAGCCCCTCCGGTTTTCCGTCACACGCTTGGATGTGTAAGTGCACTGATGTGCTCACATGATGCAGGGCAGACCACACATTGATGGGGAGCCCTGCCTCCTTTGGATGCCCAGCCCTGGTGGGCACCCTGCCCAATGTGGAGTGAGTGGACACAATGCCAGGATACCAGCTGTGGCCCTGCAGGTGGTCTGTTCCTTCCTGATAGCCTCTGGTACCATCCTCCAGGACCTGTTCCGGCTGTGGGCACTGCCTGGGACCTCTCCCTCCGTGTCCCCCACTAGAACCCACCCATCTCCCACAGCCCTGAGAAGAGGCCCCTGCCACCGCCTGTCCCGATGTCCCTGCAGGATGCCCCACCTCAAGACCAGGCTGTGTCTTTTTCCTGGCATCCAAGCCTCATTCTGCGTAAGGAATCCTAGCGAGAACCCAGCTCTGGGCAGCAGCAGCTGCTGGCAGGAGAGGGCGAGCCTGTGTGTCTGTGTTGTTGTTCTGTCTCCCCACCCTCATCCTTCCAGGCCCCACCTGGCAGGTTTTGCCCATGCTGGCTGTTGAATAAAATGATTTTACAGGAAATAGTTGCTGAGTGGATCTCCTTTGTTTGAAAATGCCTGGCTGTGTGGACAGAGTGCCCAGTTCCCCCCCTTTTTTTATTTTTTATTTTTGAGAAGTCTCTCCATTCGTCTGTCTGTGGGGAAGGGCAGGGGGCTCTTGTCCATGGTATGAGGCAGCCACCCAACTGCTGCAGGCCCTGAGAACCCCCTCCCCACTGCCTCTGCTTCTCAGATGCAAAGAAGAAAGGGAGAAAATGGAGTTTGATGCAGGTAATGGGAGGTGGGAAGGGAGGAGGAGGAGGGAGGGAGGACCGACTATGGACTCTAAGAAAGACGTGCACCCTCCAAGGCTGCATCCCAGCGGCGGGCACCCTGCGCTATCTCTCACCCCTGGCAGGGCTGATGGTGCAGACTGGGAAGGGGCCTGCTGAGCACCTGAAATTGAGCCATTCTGTCCACAGCCATCCAGGGCCTCCCCTACTCCCCTGCCTCCACCTCCCTCTCCTCCCTCCCTCTTCCTCCCGGGCTGGCCACATCCTGGCACTAGATACCACCCAGTCTGGGCTTACTTACAGTAAAAGCTGCTCAATTCATTTCTCCTAAAGTTCTGCTGGGCTTTATGTGGGCCTGATGAAGAGCTTTTAGTTGATCAATGTTCCCATCATTACACTGGTATTTCTGCTCAGGCATCTTGGATGGTTGTCTATTAGCCATTTTTGTTTCTAATCTCTCTCATTTCCTCAATGACACTGTTTTTAGTTGGATATTTTATAAATCCGTTGTGAGAAACCTTTGCCTGTGCCCTTATTTCTCATCAAAATATTTTTATTGCATGGTCAGATTAGAGATGAGGTCACTGAAAATGTGAAAATACAAGTTATTGTCTTGCCCGAGAAAATGCTGCAAAGGGGACTTGCAAAGCCTCCACTAGATGCCAGTCCTGTGCTCAGGCAATTCAGCTGGGAAACTTCCTTCAGTTTTAAGAACTAGGGCCTTTCAGATTCTTGCTCTGGATAGAGTACAGGTCTAGAGAGGATGAACTGTGGGCAGCTCTGCCATGAATTAAAGGACAGCTTTCATGAGCATGCCCCAGATCAAACTCATCCATCATAAACCAACCACCCCAACAGACACTCTCAAGCTCTCAGGGTCTCGGCAGTGGAAGGGGGCTGGGAGGTCCTGAGTTTAGCATTTCTCTAATGCTAGAATTCCCTGCCACACTGACAAGCAGGACCCATCTTCCTTGCTAGCACCCCCAGTCACTGTGATCTGGGGACCAGACCCCTGAGTGGCTGCTGAGGTTGGCACACTCTTCCTCAGGAGCTACAGGGCCGCACTGTGTAAGGTCCCACTGGCATCCCTATGCCACCTCCAAAGTCACAGGTGTCCAGAGGAAAGGCAGGCACCAAAAATACCAACAGGTGTGCTGATGGGATCCAGCCCTACTCAGCACATGGTTCTCTAACAACCAGAACTAATGCTTTTTCGGAAACACATGGCAAGCCCGCAGCACCCAAAGCATGCTTATCCTTCTGGAACACAAACTTCGGATAAATCATCCGCGCAATACTTCTTAACAGACTTACTGGAGGAGGAACTCCTCTAAAGCACGTATTTCAAACAGAAAGCCCCCCGTCGGAACAGAGAAGCTTTAGGCAATCACAACGTCTACGAGGGGAGGGGTGTCAGTGGCGCACGGAAGAAATGTTGATATGCTTTGCACGTTAAAGCACCCAGCACCCTGCTTTGCAATGTGGGTGTGTGTCTAATGTTCTTGAAATTCACTCCTGCTTCCAAAAAGGACGAGGGAGACCCTGGCTGGGGCGCCACCGGCACTGCTCACTTCTTCCGCACTGGGAACCGAGGCGTTGCTGGTTCTTCCCGGACCTTGCTTCTGGCCCCCACTTTTCTCCCAGAGGAATGGGGTTTTGTCAGGGTCTTTTTGTTGGTTGCCCTGATATATTTTGGGTTTAGACTTAAGTCTCCTTTTTGCAGGCAGGAGCCCATCAGAAAACGCTGGGTCCATGGAGGTGCCATAAGACCAAGTGGGGAGCCAATTGGTAGGAGCTGTGCGAGGATGAGCAGCCTCTCTGTGAGCGGCATGGGCCAGCAAGGGCTTTCCAGGCATCCCGTGAGCATTTCCAGCCTGAACTCTGGGGAGGACGTGTCTGTGTACCTCTCTACCTATTGATAGACATACAGATACAGATGTGTGCGTGCACAACACACACACTTATACATCCTTATATAATCCTTATATATATGTGTGTGTGCATCTATAGTTATATACACATGTATATATGAGGGCTTAAAAATACACACATATATCTAAGGATAGACAGCACTGTGTGTGAGCGTGTGTGTGTGTGCGTGTGTGTTTAAATCTATCAAGTGACCTGGCCTGCAGTGAGCTTCACAGATGGGCTCCAATCCACCTGCACTCCAGTGCCTGCTTCTTGGGGTACCTCCTGTCTGATGGCCTGGGGTGGGCAGAACGGTGGCCTCCCCAGAGATGTCCCCAGCCTCTTCCCTGGCACCTCTGAATTCTTTACCCAACACGACACTGGGAGTATGCAGTTGTGATGAGGGTTATCCACCATGAGATGAGCTGGGAGATTAGCCTCAAATATGATTGTGGGCCAATCTCTGGAAGCAGAGAGGTTTCCGGGCTGAGGTAGAGAAGTGGGGTGAAGGAACAGCAGGAGGGGAGCAGAGTGTGGGAGGGGCTCCACCCAGCATTCTGGCTTTGAGGACAGAGGGGTCTGGGGCAGGGATGGTGGAGGCCTCTAGATGCTGAGAACAGCCCGCCTATAACCGGCAAGGAAGTGGGGCCCTCAGCCCCACACTTCATGAACCTAGTCAACAACGTGACTGCGCCGGAAGAGGACTCTCCCCAGAGCCTCTGGGTACAACTCTGGGGGGCGACACCGCGACTTCAGCCTCACGGGACCCAGAGCAGAGAAAGCCAAGCCCACCGGACTCAAACCCACTGAGTGTGCGATGAGGGATGTGTGTTGCCTTCAGGGATACGCCCTGGCTGTTCGGTGCAGCAGCACCAGGCGCTGACACTCTGGAAGGCCTTGACTGGAGGTGCGGTGCGGCGGGCGTCTGGGTGCTTAGGGACCTGCGAGCAGTCAGCGGGCTGTGGCTGCCCAGCCGGGAGCATGGAGGAGGTGCCAGGAACTCCTGCTGGGGGGGGTGGCTGGGGGGAGCAGCGGGCTGTGGGCGGAGAGTCAGCACCCAGATGCGGAACACTATTTGGAAAGGCAGCAGCTGAGACTTCTACACATTTTCAAAAACTGAGCCAATAGGAAACACTCTTTACCTCCATCTGAGAATGATTTTTAGGGGAAAATGAAGTTTGCTCTGGCCTGAGTAAGTAAGAGCATCTTTCCTCTTCCCTTCCCTCCCCGCACCCCTTCCTGCCGAGGGCTCCCAGCACGGCCAGCACGCTACTGCCACGTTTCCTTCCTAACAGCAGCCCTGATTTGTGCCCTTCGGGGGATACCGTGTTCCTGGTTCTGCAGACTGTCAGCCCAGCCGCAGCATGCACCAGGCAGACGTGTGCTCTCAAAGAAGGTTCTGGCAGAGTCTCTTTGAAATCCCTCTGGCTATGCCTGGAAGCCGTGCTTTGGAGCTGAGTCTCTCCTGTATTTCTTGAATAACTGACTTTGTCAGCATATCATTGTCAAGTACACAGTGGTTGACTATTGCAGGTCAAAAAACTGAGACACAAAAGGGTTAAGAAATGACTCTGGACCTCATAATTAATTGCAATGGAGCAGGCATTAAAAGATTTGACCCTGGTTCACGACTGCCTTCTTGGTCTCTAATAAGAGTCCTTCTGGGATCTGGATAGGATAAGATGCACGACTTGGGAGGTGTGTCGGGAGCTCTGATACCGACTAGGCAGCAACAAGGCCACTCCACACACAGCCCCTCCACGCTCCACCTGAAGGGGACACACACGGAGCAGCAGGTCGCCAGCAGGCCGGACACAAAGCATCTGAAATGGCCAGGCTTCAAGGTCAGCCTTTCTCAGCAGCGACGAAGCGCTTCCCCCTCCCAGCCGAGAGGCACTCCTGTCACGGATATTGTCTGAAATGTGCACCAGGCCTCCTGCACACGCACAGGGCCTCAGGAAGGCACAGGTGCTAGGGCAGAATTGAGGGGAGGTGGCTGAAGCTGCCATATATGTGAGGCTTCAGAAAACCTTCCAGCTGGCAGCCTGGACCCCAATGCCAGTTCTGGGGCAGATTTATAAAACTGAATGTGACCAGCATGCTTTCAGACACAACTGGTTCCTCATAAGACGTAGGCAAGCCTTTTCTTTAGGAAGGAAGAGGCGGTGTGGCTATGAGCTTTGTGGAAACAATGTTCCCTGAAAATAGAAGGGCACAGAGAGGTGACAGTGGGGGAATATCGTCCCTGGTGGAGTTGGGAGAGGAACGGAGGACATTTCTCACTGGACCTATTCTTAATAGCACGAGTATTGATAGTTTCATTCATTCCCTGGGCCACTTTTCCTCCCAGTCAACTTCTTCCCACATCATTAATAGAAGACAGGACCTATCTGTTGAATTCATTCTCCAAGTCCCCTTTGTACATCTTCCACACGTCCCAGTCCCATTCCACAGTACAAATCTGAGTTTAAACAGTATTAGTAG
This sequence comes from Cacajao melanocephalus, assembly GCA_963573385.1. Classification (NCBI taxonomy): domain Eukaryota; kingdom Metazoa; phylum Chordata; class Mammalia; order Primates; family Pitheciidae; genus Cacajao; species Cacajao melanocephalus. The sequence goes on from CAUYLG010043692.1 coordinate 42,695, forward strand.
ACTACAGAATCTGGACCTGTAGCCAACATCCTATGCTCCCCATAAACACAGAGGTACCGGAAAAAGAGATATCATCTATTATGGAAACATATATACACTTAGAGGAGCACATTTGTTTTTAGATCTATCTAAATACCTCCCCCCTCTCAAACACACAGGACATGGCAGGCTGACTTTAAGAAGAACATGATACATATATCACATTAAAGTTCTTCATTTTTAAAGAATTCCCTACCTCGCTGGGCATGGTGGCTCACGCCTGTAATCCCAGCACTTTGGGAGGCCGAGGCAGGCAGATCACTTGAGGTCAGGAGTTTGAGACCAGCCTGGCCAACACGGTGAAACCCTATCTCTACTAAAAATACAAAAATTAGCCAGGCACAGTGGCACACACTTGTAATCCCAGCTACCTGGAAGCTGAGGCTGTTCAAGCCACCATTGTGCCGCTATACTCCAGTCTGGGTGGGTGATGGAGTGAGACTTGGTCTCAAACAAAACCAAACAAAACGAAGAATTTCCTACCTCAAGATAAAAACTACTCTAGAGAGTAATGAGGAGTTCAAGTCCAGTCAACCTGATTATATGAGGAAGAAAGAGAACTGGGTCCCTGACAAGCCAGGGGGTCCCATGGGCTGATGCCACGCCACTCTGTATAAAGCCTGTGGCCCCTGGGAAGGATGAGACCTCCTTCAAGCACTTCATGGGTGCATGTTTTTTTTTTTTCAAGATTCAAAATACTATGCTTGGGAGGTTGGGAAACCATCCTCATTCATCCAAATGACTTGAGATTGACCATCTTTAATCGATCCAGGGTTATAAAAGGGTGTTCTCTTCCTGGAAATAATATAGTGATCCAAATGGCAAACTGTAACCCCAACAGAATGGATACACAGGGGTCTGGGAATTTGCACCTGGTGACTGCATACCAGGACACAACCCCCACGTGGCGTCCCTAAATGTTCTGTGTGGACAAACTGGCAATCAAAATGAGATCAGTTGCAGCCCACAGCCCTACTTCTCCCCAAACCGACCTGACGGAACACAAATCCATGCTGATTTCTGGGGGTGGGTAAGAATTCATACTTGGCTTCCTAGCTAAATAAAGAGCACTTGGATTTCAACAGGCTGAGTCACCCAGGGATGGAAGTATTCCGAAGCTACTACTCCTGCCAGTGCATATGAAGGAGTTCTCTGGAATAAGATACATGAGAAGCAAGGCCAGAAGATGAGGGGGTGGGCACGTAGAAGGTCAGCCAGATACTCAACACGTTAGCATCGTGAAAACAGAACCACCACAAAGGATATCTTGCAGGACTGTCCTTAAGGGCATTTAGGAATCCTGTCTGCTGTGAACCTGTGGGAATGAAACCAAAATTTAGTATTCAGACATAAACAGCCTTCATGCTGAACGCTCTCTCATCTACATAAAAGTAATAGGTGGCTAAAGATCAATTAAATCATTATATTTTGCAAGTGCTACGACACCCAGTTTACTGATCAGAGACTGAGGCTCCAGTAAAGTTTTTCACCAAGAAAATGGAGGATTTATAATTAGGCCCAACATCTGCAGGGTATTTTCCAATAAAAGCAGATGGATGTCTGCGCACTTTCCCATAAATTATAGTTCTGATTACTCCTTTGTTTTTCTCATTTTAATAGGAAAACAGAATACTGTATGCTATCTTTTCTCTTCTGTTTTCCCCAAATTTGTTAACTTTTGACCCTGGAAGTTCTATAAACTAGGCTACAGCATATGAAAGACTTCTTTTTCTGCACCCAGAGTAAACAGTCATAAAGCTGAAATTTACTAGACTTCTTTTGGGTTTTAGACATTTTAATATGAGCTGTCTTATGCAAGAAGACATTTCTTTAGGGGCTTGAATAACGAAGCATCTGACAGAAAGCAGTTTTTATTTTATGCATTGACATCATACTTTTAAAAATAAAAATACAGAGGAAGTCTTAACAATCCCATCTTGGGGTAGCAGTGCCAGGTCCCTCTGTGCTGTGGGAAGCCACTGAGCCTCAGGGGACATAATCTGGCCCTCAGGCAGCAAGGAAATGACACAATAGATGGGTGCTATGGTGTCCCTGTGGCATCTGACTGCAGGCACGGGTGCACTGTGGGACTTGGTGGCAGGGGGTGAGTGGTCACTGTGTCCCCATGTGTCCCACTATGGGAGACCACCTGGGAGGGTGCAGAGTGGCTTGGCTCCCTGTTCTTCCCAAGGTCCCTTTCCCTCTGTGCCCATGGCCCATGTGTCCTAGCTGTGAGACACAGTGGGTGGGAAGGACTGTGGAGAGGAACTGCATGGAACGCTAATCAGGAGGGACAGTGCTTAAGCCTTCCTCCTCCATCTCTGCCAGCCCCAAAGGGCACAGCGGCAAGTGCCTGTGTAGCCACGTGGTGCAAACACAGCCTTGAGGCAGATGAGGAACCAAAATAAATGATTTCTCTTTTTCTACTGCACCTAAACTGTGCGGCTTGCCTAAACTCTCCTTCCTCTCCAAGGAAATCCATACTTTGCCTTCCCAGGAATCTTGGAGGCCACAGAAGGAAGTCCGGTCCTTCCCATAAGAGCCCAGGACCCAGGAGTGAGACCCAGATGACAGCTCTCCCCTCTGGTGGGCCAATGTCTTCTGAGGCTTAGTGGGTAACAGGAGCCGTGTAAACCCTGTGCCCTTCCTGAAGCGTCACATGCCCAGCCAGATAGTGTGGTGGGGGTCGTGTCATGGGGGTCATTAAGGAGTGGGTGTCGAACAAGGGAAAAAGAAAAGCTTTATTTGCTTTTGCCCAGAACATTCCAATAACTTACAGGCAGGTAAATTCTTAATACTTTCGTGTAGAAGAAGAGATTAACAATATTTAAACATAGACTAAGTAAAATCCAGTTTGGTGGAGCCAGGGTGAGTGAAACCTTAGTGAAGCTGAAAGTGAAATGCACATTACAACCTGAGTGTAGTGGCAGGCGCGGATGTCACCGTATGCGAGTATGTGTGAGAGCATGTGAGTGTGCAACGGTGTGTGACTGAGCATGACAGCATGTGTGTTAGTGTGTGTAACGGTGTGTCAGCAAGTGCAACTGCGTGTGTGAGAGCATGAGTGTGCAAGTGAGTGTGAGCACAGCATGTGCAATGGTGTGTCACCAAGTGTGACAGTGTGTGCACATGTAAGTGCAACAGTGTGAGCATGACAGCATGTGAATTTGTGAGAGCATGAGTATGTGAGTGTGCAACAGTGTGACTGCAAGTGAGCACGGCAGCATGTGTTGTGAGCATGTATGTCAGTGAGTGCAACTGTGAGTGTGTGAGCATGTGTGCAACAGTGAGCATGACAGCGTGTGTGTACGTGAGTGTGCGACTGTGAGTATGGGTGAGCATGACAGCATGTGTGTGGGAGTGAGTATGCAACAGTTTATGAGTGAGCACAACAGCGTGAGTGTGCAACAGTGAGTACGAGTGAGCATCACAGCGTGTGTGAGCATTTGTGTGTCGGCGAGTGTGTGTGAGTGTGTGTGCAACCGTGGGGGTGAGCATGACAGCATGTGAGTGTGAGAGCATGTGAGTGCACAATGGTGAGAGTGAGCGAGCATGACCGTGTGAGTGTATGTGAGTATTGGTATGTATGAGTATGATTAGCATGTGTGAGTGTGGGTATGTAAGGGTACGTGTGAGTGTGTGTGAGAGAGCATCTGTGAGTCCATGAGCATGTGTGTGTTCCTTGAGTTTATGTATACGACTAAGCATGTGACAACTGGCCCTTGATATCCACAATGCAGGGGCAAGGCCATAAATACCATCCCATAATACACACGAAAGCATCTAGAAGCTGTTAAAGGTAATATAAAAATCTACGTCTAGGCCAGGCGAGATGGCTCATGCCTGTAATCCCAGCACTTTGGGAGGCTGAGGCAGGCGGATCACCTGAGGTCAGGAGTTCAAGACCAGCCTGGCCAAGATGGTGAACCTCACCTCTACTAAAAATACAAAAATTAGCCAGGTGTGGTGGCCCACGCCTGTAATCCCACCTACTCAAGGCAGGAGAATGGCTTGAACCCAGGAGGCGGAGGCTGCAGTGAGCCGAGATCCTGCCATTGCACTCCAGCCTGGGCAACAGAGTGGCACTCCATCTCAAAATAATAATAGTAATATAATAATGTTGAAACACTGCTTTTCAGTGCCACATGTGTGCTGGTGGATCAGTCCGTATTTCTTCCCTAGGTGTGTCAACAATTACTTCTTTGAAAATGACATATGATCCCCTACTCGTTCTCTCTGCTTCTTTTGTCTATTAACACACAAATGGAACCCTACCCACATTTTTGCCATTCGGAGGACTCTGAAAATAGAGAGGGTGCCCCGTCTGCATCCTGCCCAGCTGGTGTGGAAAAGGCGGGTGCCCACTGTCCTCTTGCACGCTCACCAAGTCATGGCTCTCAAGCACATATGACACATTTGTGTCACATTTCGATGAAAGATTATAGTCAGAAAGAATGGGAAGTAGGGTTGAAAGTACCTATGAAAATTTGGGATGGTCCATGTAACAGCCCAATTTGACTAATATTCAAAAAGAATGAATGCAAAACATTCCCTACCCCCCACTTCCCGCATCCCCAATATAAACTCCACCAGAAGAGAAGGGGAGGAAGATGTGCTCTTAATATGAGCTTGAGCCCACGCCATTTGTGGTTTGAGCCCTATGGCCTGGGAAGAAAGTGGAGCCTCGGTTCAGATACTTACGGAACATTCCAGAAAGAAGCTATGGACTTGCTAACGAGGTGTTATACTTCAGGAATGCGGACAAGAGGGAAGGCTAGTGCTTAATGCTGCTATTGGTACTGTAATGGAAGTTTAAAGGCCTCAATTTATAGCTCAATGCAAATTAACTTCCTTCTCATCACTTTCTGTTGTAGGAAAGTGACCAAGAGACGAAAGAAATTCAAAGTTACAACCCTCAGAATGGGGAATGAAAAGATGCCATTTGCTTAGGCAAATATGTACTAAAATCATTTATTTCCAAATCTAATTTTTAATAAAAGTTGCTTCCTTTATATACCAGGGGTAGTTAGCCCATATTCTAGCAGATACTGCAACATCTTGTCGAATATATGTTTTTAACATACATAGATTTGTGTACAAGAAAACCTCGTCTTTCTCCCCAGACGTCTTTTCTAGGGAGGGTGGCTGGTGATTGTTCTTGGATAAGGAGATAGCATAGTAAGGAAGGAAACTCTACTGTTCAATGTCATCACTGCCACACATGGTCCTTTGTGCAAATGTGGGGATGAGTCCTCCAGGGGACCCGTTAGCAGGAGAAAAAGTGAGGTCACTGACGTTGGAATAGGGACGTGCGTGTCAAGGAGAAGGTACTGTTGGTGAGAGCGCAGCCTGGCCCAGGTGTACCCCTGGAAGGTGCTGTGAAAGATGGAGTGGGGAGTGGGGAATGATGGGGACGGAGGAGGGATGGAGGAAGGTGAGAAATGAAAGCGAGGCAGGCCGGAAGTGAGGAGGGGAAAGGGAGAAAGAAAGGGAAAGAGAGAGCCCGAAGTGATCAAAATATTAAATCAAAATAAATCAGAAAACCAAAGTCAGGCAAATGGTTACATACGTAATCTGATTTCGCCAGCATACTTACGAAGAATGACGTGGGTGAGAACGAATGCAAATATAAAGACTGTCAGAAAAGACAGAGATAAAATAAACATATAAAAAAATCTGTAGTTTCTTTTCCCCACACAGTTGCCTACCCAGGGACAGTGGTGATCAAACCGTTCTGAAATGAGAGGCAGAAAAAAAAAAAAGCGGAAATCAATTAATAAAATGCCTTTTTACTTGCAGGAGCCCCACCCCTCCCACCCAGTACTCTGATGATATAACACAATGACATTATTCTGCATATTTCCAAATTAACTACTCAGAGAAATGCTTCACATCAAGACAGTTCAAGGACATCATCATTCTTTCAACAGAATGTAGCTGTTTTGAAAAAACAAAGTGTATGCATTCTTCTCAAATGGCAAGTTAAAGAAATAGGAGGGAAAATTCCCATGTCTTTTGGAAAGTAAAGATTTCCCTCTTTGGTAAAAGAAACCTCTTTACATTCACTGAACAACCTTCCCTTAAGAGGGAACCATCATCACTTGACGGTAAGTGCTGGGCTGGGGCTGGATGTCAATCAAGTGACCTGCTTTGCATAGTAAATGGCCATAGAAGGAGGCCAAAAGGGGCCTGGGACAGGACAGAGGGACAATCCTTTGTTCTCAGTTACAACTGTTCAGCAGATATCAATCACATTTATTAAAACATTTAGCCTCAAAACATTCCTATGAAGAAAATGATGGTGTTGCCCTATTTTACAGATGGGCAAACTGAGGCTTAGAGAGATGAGAGGCTGCCTGCACGGGGCCATTCAGCTCAGAAGCAGTGGAACTAGAACTTGAGGTCAGGCCTTTCAGAGCTGCTCTGTGTTCCCACTGTACATGCTGCCTCTGGCACTTTGTAAATGACAGAGTCCGATTCGGGCATCAGTACACGGTTACCCATGGTACCCTAAGTGCAGACCCAAGACCTCTCACCTGGACATCTGCACACAAAGTCTGTAATGCATTGGAGATTTGTTCTTCCCCTTGCAAGTAATGGCAAAGGGCTTCTCTTTACTGATCGGCTGATCTTCTATTGAGAACACCATTCTAACACCCGCTCATACAAGACAGCCTGTGGCCACCGGGGAGGACACCGCTGGGCATGCGACTTAGCTTTCTCCTCGGGCTGTTTTCTAAGCTGAACTTGTATCCAGCTTTCATATTTTATCTACCTCTGCGTGCCTGAAAACATATCGGGAGTGCTATAGGAGGTGTGGCCATATAAATAAAACATAAAGTTAGGCAAGGTAGTCAGTTTCATGACTTTCTGGTCATGTATCATAAACCGGTCACCTTGTGTTTTTGGTCAAATGCAAGCTTGTTTTCTTGAAAAGGGCATGAGGACACCTGAATGATAGTGGTGGCACAGGAACTGCAAAAGAATCGTTGCTGTCTGCCAGAGGCAGTGACAAGAAACAGCCAATCTGAGCAGAGAACTTGAGGAGAGACTCAGAGCTCCCTGGCCTGGTGATAATCTGATGGCCTGTAAGATGCTGACACTCAGTGAGAATAACTTGTATGAGCGCACCCATGTGAGTTACACGATAACATGTGTTGCGGCCCCTCATGGCTGGAGAAGCTAACCCTGCATAAAAACAACCTCCCTGGGGCTGGGGAGGGCTGCACAGATGTATCACAGAGAATACCCGGGGCCACGGAAATAGTCTGTGTGATACTAGAATGACAGAAACATGCAATCATATGTTTGCCCAAAGCCACAGATGTACCACACCTGGAGCGAACCCTCATAAACTGTGGACATTGGATGATAATGATGTATCAATGCACGTTCATCAATCCTAATAAATGTATCCACTCTGACGGGAGATGCTGCTAATGGGGGAGGCTGTGCCTGTGGAGGGGAGGGGTGGATGGAAACTCTATGGACCTGCCTCTCAATTTTGCTGTGAACCTAAAACAGCTTTGAAAACAATTCAGTGTTTAAATATTAACAACAAACACACCTCATTTCCCCAAGTTACTGATCTACACAGTCTGTCCACTGAGAGGTCTATCAGATGAAGTGCACACAAAGAAAAAAATCTGCATCAGCCAGAATTCCCTAAGACTTTGAGGCTGTCATTTTGAGAAATCACTTTTCTTCTCAATGTATGACCATAGAAAATGGGCATGACAGTGAAAGCCAGGGGCACAAAAGCACATGCTGGGTTGTAACCTCCAGTTCACTCCAGGAAAGCTGATCTCTAAATCCCATGTGCGGTGGGCTTGAGCTTCTTGACTGAAGTGAAAATCGCCTATCAGCAGAGAAGGACACACGGCCTGGGAGGCATCGTTAACACCAGGGACACCCCACCCGATGCACAAAGGTCTTGTAGCACACAAGATTCTACAGGCCATTTCTACCATAGCGGCCAGTCGCATTTTTAGCTTAGAAAGTTTAATAACTGCTAAGTGGTGACGCTCTGCTTTCCCGATGGAGGCAGCGTAACTACAGAAGTGAAAGCGACAGATGATGCGGATGGGACAGTTGCTCAAGGAGCCCGGGAGCTTCTTGGGAAACCAGTGCCGTCTTAGAGATGGGTATGCACTCCTGGCTCTCCGGTGCCCTGAGCTAAAAGCAGTTCCTTTCTAGAAACTTGTGTTGAATACTTTTTCTGGCAAACTTTTTCTGGGATTTTAGTGGCAAGAATCCCACTAAACATCTAGGCTCACTGAGAAGTGATCGTAGTGAACGGTTTTCATGCCCTCCGTTGTGTTTGTTGAGTTTATGGTGGTAATGAGTCTGAGAGGCTCGGTGGGTGCCTCTGGGGAGTCAGGAGGCGTCAGAGTCCTCGGGCCAGTGGTCTCCCCGGCCTAATGTCCACCACACACTCTTGCACCCCAAGCCTGCACGCTCTCCCCACGTCCCTTGCTGTACGCTCCTCTCTGCCCAGCGTTCAGTGATCAGTGGTACCCAGGGTCTTTTTCCATGGACTCTCTTTCTCTCTCGCTGGCAATCCTTTTCATCTCAAGGTCCAAATGCCAACTCTACACTGATGCCTCCAGAATGGCCGCCTCTCGCCTTCAGCAACAGACTCCTGCCCAGTGGCCTGACTGGCCCTTAAACTCCACTTGTCCCGGAGAGGACATCCCATCCTCCCGCCCCGAACGTGTGCCTCTTCAGACTCACTATTTGACAGTTGCTCGACTCAGAACCCCAGGCATCATTCCTGACCCCGCCCTTTCTCTCACTCCCACATCCAACCCATGAACGAGTCCTGTCAGCTCCGCTCTGGCTTTATCTGAAATCAGATGCTACGGTCTGACTGTGTGCCCTGAATTTCGTGTGTTGGAAACTTAGTCCCCAGTGCAATGGTGTTGAGAGGTGGGGCCTTGATGAGGGGATTAGGACAGGAGGGCTCTGCTCTCATGAGTGGTTTAGGATTAACGCTGTTTTTGTGGGAGTGGGTTCCTTGTAAAGGAATGATCCTCTCCGCCTCCCACACTCTACTGCCCTCCCGCCTTCTGCCACAGGAGGACACAGCAAGAAGACCCTCGCCAGACACAGGCCCCTCGGCTGTGGACTTCCCAGCTTCCAGAATTGTAAGGAATAAATCTCTGCTCTTTAGAAATTACCCAGTCTGTAGTATTCTGTTGTAGCAGCACAAAATTGACTAAGACAGCCTCACGTTTTTCACTTGCTTTTGTCTGCCAACCCTACTCTAAGCCTAACACATATTTGTCAAGTAGCTGAATACACTCTCATCCTATTAAAGGGACATCTGCAGGAGTAAGTGCATTGCCCAAGGTCACACCGTTAATGTATTGCAAAGCTGGGATGGGGGCCCAGCTCTATCTGTCTCCAAACCTGAGCTCCTGTTCATTAAATGCTACACCGCCTTTAGTACCCAGCACTGTATCAGGTGCTTGGAATACTAAGAAGAAACAGCAACAACATATGACATCATGGCTGCAAACAGAGTTCCTTGTTTTATTTGGTGAGGACACAGTTTTCAGACACTAAAATATTCCTTAGATCCAAGGAACCAACTCCTAATTTAGCTTCCATGTCAGTCAGGAATTGATTGCCATTGTTGGGAGCATACAGCGTTCTTCCTTTTCGGGTCAAGGATGAGAATGGGCCATGGAAAAGCAGTGAGACCTCACAGGGTGGCCCATCCCATTCTGGTGAGAGAGCCACCCTCCTGCCTCCAGCTCTGAAAGTGTTCAGAGGAGCGGAAGCTAGAGTGCTGTCAGAGTTACCTTCCAATGGGGAGGCCAGTGTCATTCAGTCCAGGGTAGAAAGTTGGCAAGAATTAGGCACAAGCTGAGCTGGGGAGAGAGCAGGTGACTGCAACCAACACACGCCATAGCTCCTAGGGGCCCAAGTGAACACATCTGAGAAGCCCCACACAGCCATTATTAGACTATTATTTCTATACTTTCTGTGTGGAAAAATTGAATGGGTGTCCTGTGAGCCAGGGGTGGCAGGGTTAGGGGTGCATGTGATGGGAAGTTCTTTAAACAAGCACTTTCAAGTTGTTGCCATATTCCTTGATTCTAAAGTTAGGGTCCTGCCAGAAGGGAGTGGTCTCTACACCACAGTATCTCTGGAGAATTCCTTTTAAAAGATGTATTAGGACCAGGCATGGTGGCTCACACCTGTAATTCCAGCACTTTGGGAGGCCGAGGTGGCGGATCAGAAGGTCAGGAGATGATGGAGACCATCCTGGCCAACATGGTAAAACACTGTTTCTACTAAAAATACAAAAATTAGCTGGGCATGGTGGTGTACGCCTGTAATTCCAGCTACTCGGGAGGCTGAGGCAGGAGAATCGCTTGAACTTGGGAGGTGGAGTGAGCCGAGATCATGCCAGTGCTCTCCAGCCTGGATGACAAACCAAGACTCTGCCTCAAAAAAAAAAGATTAGTCTGTTCTCATGCCGCTATAAGGACATACCCGAGACTGCGTAATCTATAAAGGAAAGAGGTTTAATTGATTCGCAGTTCTGCAGGGCTCAAGAGGCCTCAGGAAACCTATAGTCATGGTGGAAGAGGAAGCAAACACGTCCTTCCTCATAAGGCAGCAGGAAAGAGAAGAATGAGAGCCAAGTGAAGGGGGAAGTCCCTTATAAACCGTCAGGTCTCACGAGAACTCACTCACTCTCATGAGAATAGCATGGGGGAAGCTACCCCCATGATTCAATTACCTCTTCTCTCCTACCACATGTGGGGATTACGGGAACTACAATTCAAGATGAGATTTGAGTGAGGACACAAAGCCTAACCATATCAAAAGACGAGGAGCTACTCCCTAAGAGCCAGCTGGTGAATCGAATACTGAGGGTGGAGGATGGCTGGAAAACCTGGAAGGTTCTAGAAAATAATGAGACTGAGTTAGCTAGCTGGGGCACCCTGGCCATGCCTCTGGTGGCACTGAGCTGCCTGCAGTGACCTGTGGACCTGCTCTCCTCTTTCATCTAGCTGGCTCCCAGAGGGGAGGAATCATTTCTAGTCACCTTCAGAGCCCTGGCACCTAAGTGCCTGGCATGCAGCAGACAGACACCCAGTAACTATGCATTAAGTAAAGGCAGAAATGTCTTCAATTGCATTTAGTAGGTTTATGAGTGATCACTACTCCAGGCTGCCAGGTGAAGGCACTGACAAATGCTGGCAAAACATGAGATTCTGGGCATGCCAAGTACAAGACAAAGCAGGGGTCCAGGACTTCTGAATATGTTCTGAGAAGGCTGAGGGCTGGGAGATACTGATAGGGGTAAGAGCTGACGACAGCTGGCCTGGACCAGCTCATGCAGAAAGAGTGGGAGGGGAGAGATAGTGGGAGGCAGGTGTGGTTTCACTCAAGCTCCATGGGGTACGATGGAAGCCCCAGAGGCTACAGTGGAATGCAAGTCACCCTCAGATCCTACACAGGCTACAGTGGAATGTAAGTCACCTGCCCTCAGTTCCCAAGTGGGCAAAGAAGGTTCCATTAAAGTGGCCGGTGGGAACATAGTTCAGGAAAAGGAGCTATGGTCCTATTTTGTGGACCTAAAACTCTAAATAATGATGAAAACAATTTTATTTATTTATTATTTATTTATTCATCCATTCATACAAATTTTGAGGTGGAGGCTGGCTCCATTGCCCAGGCTGGAGTGCAATGACACAATCTTGGCTCATTGCAGCCTTCACTTCCTGGGTTCAAGCGATTCTCCTGTGTCAGCCTCTCAAGTAGCTGGGACTACAGGCGTGCACTGCCACGTCTGGCTAATTTTTTTGTATTTTTAGTGGAGATGGGGTTTTGCCATGTTGGCCAGGATGGTCTCAAACTCCTGACCTCAGGTGATCCACTTGCCTCAGCCTCCCAAAGTGCTGGGATTATAGGCGTGAGCCACCACACCCAGTCGAAAACAATATTCTTAATGATTAAGGAAAGCTACCAGTTACTGAGTACCCACTGGAAGCACCATTTCATTTAACATGACAGCAGCCCTAGGGGGTAGGTGCTGTATTCCATATCTGACAGCAGAGGAAATCAGTGAGAACGGTTAGAACACTGGTCCCACGCTGAGCTTAGTCAACTGCACCTTTCCTCAGATTGGAGGAAGATTTAATTTCTAGAAGAGATCAAATATGAAAAGGGGGCCTTAAAAATATAGAGACTTGGAGATTTACTACAATAGGACAGGGACCAAAAATTCCACTGAAATATTGAGGGGAAAGTATTTGCAAAAGTCATATTTGAAGGCTGCTGGAGACAGGAATGAAAGGTTTGTCAAAAAATGTTAAGAATTTGAACTCTCCCAGAAGTCGGGTTCTAACACAGGCCCTCAAGAGTGGATCTGGAGTTCAGTAAAAATTATGTTCTGCGGCCAGGCCTGGACAACAGGGAGGGGACCCAGAGCCAGGATTCTGCATTTTCCATGCAGCGGTCACAGGCTCTGGGCAGACAGTGGCTCAGCTTGGTCAGGATGTGGGGAATAAGAATCCCAGCCTCATTCCCCAAGAGCATCTTGAGAATTCAGTGGAAAGGAGATGGAAATGTGTAATTGAAGTTTAAATTTTCTAATTTAAATGTTAATCACATTTAAATTAAGTCACATGTTTTTAAAGGTCTGAAGTAGAAAATTACTTTTCTTTAAACGTAGTGCTTTTTGCCTCCAAAATTAGAAAAATGTTGCCTTATGAGGTATCTTCTATTTGTTGTTTAGAAAGACGAATGTTGAGATACAGTGGTACATAGTGTATCTGGCCCCTATGGTCACCACATAATTCATAAAATTATGCAATAGGATATTTAAATATTAAACTAGCTGAAGGATTAGAGGACCAAGCCCTGCCTCAGGCTCTTAATGATTCATGGGGCTCTAGGTCTTTTGGTAAGGTCTAAGTTATAACAGCTTTGCTACTGTGTCCAATGACTCAGGAGAGTTCTGAAAAGCAACCTCACCTGCCTTACTCCACCTTCTCCTGTTTTTAGCTAATCTTTTCTACCTGACCTTGCTTTGTGCTGGGCACTGTGCTAAGAACTTTACGTGAACTGTGTCATTTAATCCTCACGAAATCAGATGAGCTCAATGCTATTATTCCCATTTTACAGGTAGGCAAACTGCAGATGGAGGAGTCAGCATTGGAACTCATGTGTTCATCTGCACCCTGAGCCACCACCTGAGACTGCCTCCCACTTCAATCCTCTGCTGGTCGTTGTGCCAGAGTGCCCTGAGGACCCTACACATCCCTGCTGGAGCAGGCACTCTGAGGTGGATCTGGTGATGGGATACCCCAGTCCCAGCACCGCAGCAGGAATGGGGAAACAAAGGGACCTGTCACACCGGGCCTGGCCTTTGTGTCCAGGGTCCCTTGGGACTCTGCAGCACAAGAAAAGAACCCGCCCATGTGCAGAGACATACACGCTCAATCAAGTCAAGATGGCCTCATCCTCAACAAAGTCAATGCTGGAAGAAGCAGGAACTTCTTACAGAGATGTGGACTGGCCAAAGCTGCTTGGCAAACATTATTGTTGAGATTGTGGAGCTTGTGGGGTGCTAGGGTTTGAATATGCATCCCCTCTGAAACTCACATTGAGACTTAATCCACATTGTAGCTGTATAAGAGGATGGGAAATCTGACTATGATATCTGAGAGGTAATCAGGAGCAGCTGAGGTCACCAGGATGGGGCCTTAGTGGCTTCATAAGAAGAGGAAGGGAGCCCTGAGCCAGCATGCCCAGCCCCTCACCATATGTGATGATGCCTTGGGCCACCTTGAGACTGCAGCGTCCCCTCAACTTGGACTTTCCAGCCTCCAGAACCATAAGAAACAAATTCCTTTTCTTTGTATATTACCTAGCCTCAGGTATTCAGTTACAGCAACAGAAAATGGACTAAGACAGGGTTCTCTTGGGTAAAGCAATGTATCAGGTACGGTTTCTTCTCCCACCCTCTCTTCTCAGCTCCTTTTCTGAAAATAAGTCCTATCTGCTTAATTGTATGAAGAAACAAAATCGAGAAATCATATTAACTAATTTTGTGGCCTTAGAGTATTATTATAGCACTACTGCCTGGGGACTCAATTTCTTCATGTGTAAAACATTGAATTAGATAAGCTCTAAGATGCCTTTGAGCTGGAAAATTTAATGCACAAAGACTGTTTTATTAGTATCTGCATGAATTCTTCTGGTCTTGAGTCCTTGCCAGTGTTTTATAAATTAAGATTCTGCAGTGTTTAGCACCATTTGTAAACAAACAAACAAAAATAACCCTAAAACTAAAATATTTCAATGTAAAATCAATTAGTAAAATGTAGCACTGCTGTGACCTTTATGCTACAATGTAAAGTAGCCTTGCATAGTGACGTGGTCGACTCTAAGGCGTCCCTCCCCTCCCCACCCAGGTCTCACTGGCTCCTGCCCTGGCCTTGCCACCACCTGGCAGGTGGCTGAGTCTCTGTGGGCAGGGAACAATGGAGCTTGACTAATAGACAACAAAGCTCCCTTTAGCTCCCCAAATAGGTGATTTTACACATTTCTATTTCCTTATGTTTTCCAGGTTTGTTTAAATACTGTTTTCTGTTTGTTTGTTTTTGAGATGGAGTCTCCCTCTGCCTCCCAGGCTGGAGTGCAGTGGCACAATCTTGGCTCACTGCAATCTCTGCCTCCCGGGTTCAGCTACTTGGGAGTGTGATTCTCCTGCTTCACACTCCCAGGTAGCTGCGATTATAGGCACACACCACCATGCCTGGCTATTTTTTTTTTTTCTTTAATTTTTAGTAGAGATGGAGTTTCACCATGTTGGCTAGGCCGGTCTTGAACTCCTGATCCACCTACCTTGGCCTCCCAATAAATTCTGTTTTTTAACCCTGCTTTCCAGTGTCAGGTGAATTTTGTGATTTAAGGAGGAGGACAGGTGTACACTGCAGAGGCAGCACTCTGAAGCAAGTGACATCCTGAGTAAGCTCTGCTGGGTAGAAACAAACATGATTATGAAGCCATTGAGAAGAGAAGGAAAAGGCTTGAGAGCATGAGGAAGACGGTGGAGAAAGCCGATTTCATTTGTAATGTAAATAATTCTCAAAAGGAGATGTAAACAAGTGAGTAGAAGTGAGGATACTTTAAAAAGTGAATTGATCAGTTCGGATCAGAAAGGAAATCCCACAATTCCCCGAATTTAGTGTGTGAAGGGTCGTCATATGAACTGAGAAATGTTAAGTAGGTGGGAAGGATTGAGCTCCCCCTCCCAGCACTCTCCTATTTCCTAAGACTCAGAATAAGAACCCACTGGAGAGGTCTTTAAGCTTCCTAGAATCTAGGGGCTGGATCAGGGCTCTGCATCACCATGGTAAAATCAGTCATTCCGCCGAGCACGGTGGCTCATGCCTGCAATCCCAGCACTTTGGGAGGCCCAGGTGGGTGGATCACTTGAGGTCAGGAGTTGAAGATCAGCCTGGCCAGGTGAGGTGGCTCACGCCTGTGGTCTCAACACTTTGGAAGGCTGAGGTGGGTGATCACAAGGTCAGAAGTTCAAGACCTGCCTGACCAAGAGGGTGAAACCCCATCTCTACTAAATGTGCAAAAAATAAAAATAAAAAATTAGATGGGTGCAGTGGCAGGGGCCTATAATCCCAGCCAGTCAGGAGGCTGAGGCAGGAGAATTGCTTGAACCCGGGGGGTCAAGGTTGCAGTGAGCTGAGGTCTGGCCACTGCACTCCAGCCTGGGTGACAGAGCAAGACTCCATCTCAAAGAAAAGATAAAAATAAAAAATAAAGACCAGCCTGCCAGCCTGGCCAATATGGTGAAACCTTGTCTGTATTAAAAATACAAAAATTAGCTGGGTGTGGTGCCAGGCTCCTGTAATCTCAGCTACTTGGGAGGCTGAGGCACAAAAATCATTTGAACCAGGGAGGCGGAGGTTGCCGTGAGCCAAGACCGTGCCATTGCACTCTAGCCTAGGTGACAGAGTGAGACTCTGTCTAAAAAGAAAAAAAATCACACATAAGTTCAAATGTGTATAGCCTCAAAAACACTCTTTGTATGTTCATTCTTCATTCATTCTCCATCTGTCGTTTTTAAAACTCTGAGTTAAGCTCCACGTGACCAAGTGCTTAGTCCTCAGTAAGCCCATGCCACTCCTGACCTGCCCAAGCCCCTCAGCATTGGCCTGACACCATCTCTGGGTTTGCAGGGCCAGAAACTATGCCTAGGAGTTCTCCTTAGTTCTCCATGGAATAAAACAAATTATCTTACACAATTGAAAAGCAAACTCGTGCTGTCAACCAGCAGCCCTCAGAAACCTCTCAATGCCTCTCTAGAAATGACAGGCCTTGGAATCAATAGCGCCACCTTAGATCGGAATGGCTAACACATTTGTAATGCTTTCTGGTTTTCAATATTCATTCATTCTTTATTTCACTCACTCGATCTCTACCCTGTGGCAGAGGTGGCACAGATTCCCCGAGCACAGGCGAAGAAAGCAGCTTGGAGTGAAATGGAATTGCCAGTGTCTAGAACAAGTGCTTCTGACGTCTGCCCACGGCCTTTTCCGCTTCCTCCACACTCCTGAGTCTTACGTTCTTTCATGTCCAGTTATAAGATTTTTTTAACCCTCAGTCAATTTATCCTCAAAATAAAGATTCCAGAATAGAGTTGTCTTATGGGCATATTATACACAGAAAGCTAGTGATTCTCAGGCTCTTCACAACTATCTGACTACATGTATACAAGGTGAGAAAGTTATATTCCCGATTGGCATATTTTCCAAAGTAAATACATTTCTGGGATCTTGCAGCCGAGTCCACATCGTCGGGGCAATGAGAGCCGTGTCTACGAGCAGCACCCAGCGGCTTCATGGATTGATGCCAGTTCCCTTAAGAAGCAAACCGTGATGAGTCCAGTAGAACCCATTTTTTAAAAATTCAAAAAGAACGAAGACCCTCCGCAGAAGTTCAGAGACATTTCATTTTTCCGAGCTGAAACTGGAGATGCAACCTCGCTACTTCCATCGTTAGGATACGAGGCCATATATATCTGTGTGTCTTTCCTCTGGGAACCCACCATACTGTGTACTTTTCAAGGGCTTTTTCACGTTATCTCCTCTGGTAATAAAATGATATACATACTGTGGTGTCTCGTGACTGTCACTAATGCTGGTTATGATGAGGTAAGAGGAACAGATGTTCCCCTGCATATGCTCAGATTCACCTGGAGGGTTCTTTTCATGAGGCTGCCATTCATGCTTATAATATTCATGATGGTGCTCAGCTTCCCGCCTCTAAAAGGTGGGTGGCTGTCAGAAGACCCCCAGGGCATTCCTGCTTTGATGGTCTACAATCTAAAATCTGGGGGCACAGGTAACCCCATGGTCCAGTGCTCCCCATCAGCGGTCCCTGTGGCTCAGTCTGGTTCTCCGGGGACAAGTCCTGACCACCCTGATTTGCATATGGAACAGAAGCAAAGCCACTCTCAGGTGGCCAGAAGGGGCGTCTGACACCCAGACATCATCTGTAGGGTCTTCTAACAACTCATGGCACGCTGTTCCTCCACATGAACATCTAACCGCTCCCCCCACCCCAGCCACGAAGTATCTGTTCCTCCTGCCTTATATATGGTTGGGATTTTAGGGTCTACATCTGAGATTCCACAATCCCTCTGGCCCTTCAGTTCGAGGTTCGGTCTACAGTACATGCTCAGGTCGGGGAGGGCATGTCTGCGGGTGGAGCGACCTGGCAGCCCTTTCTGCTAGTCACAGGGCCGCTTGTCCTCCAGGGTGCGTGTGGGTACTGCAGTGCCCAGCTCCAGCCTTGGGCCTGGCATTTTCCTGGGGTGAGCTGGCCTACTGGACAATTGTGGACCTAATTGTCCCACGGGCCCATCCCTTTCACAGGTCCCAAGCTCTGGTCATGAAACTCCCTGCCATCTCTCCTCCTCACAAGCTGCCTCTTCTTTGCTAGTGGCATTCCCCATGGGGAACCCATTCATTTCACACCCTGTGCCCCCTCATCCCTCACATCCGGTGGTCAGCAGGAAGTGGCCATGGTCTCTCTGGTATCTCCTGTCCTGCTCTCCGGTGGCTGAAGGCCACAGCACTGTGCCTGTTCTTGTGCCCTCTTGCAGGAGCCACTGTCACATCTTCCTGGACACCCCCCTTATGTGTCCCCCAGACTGTTTCCAATGGGACCTTCTAGTGCCAATGACATCTCAGCAGCCTCTTGCCTGAAGTCTCTGGGTGGTTCCTGCTGCTGCTGCTGGCATCCTACTCTCCCCTCACTGGCTGCACCCCTGCATGTGTCTGCAGAGCCGAGCGCTCTGAGACCTGACTTTCCAACCTGACCTCCTTGGGTGCTGGGCAGGCCCCTCGCCCCCTCTCTCACCTCTTCTTTCTTCCGCTTGAACTACAGCAGTTAGACCTAGGTCTGTTTTATATATTGAGTTTCCTCATTATCTTTCACGTTCTAAAATGGATCACTGCTTACAACAACCAAAGAAAATATGCAGTTAGTTTGGAAATGTGGTAAATGTAGACTGTAATTATTGTGAGCAGCTCTGAGTGAAGTTTCTGGGGTGTGGTACTGCTCCCTCATGAAACACCCACATGGTGGGGCCTGTTGGCGGATGCAGGACTCGACGGTAGAGGACTTGCACGTGGGTTCTGGCCTTTTGCCTGCTTAGTGATGTGATGTGCATAGGTTTCTCGGCCTCAGCAAGTTGGTTATGCTATAAAAGGTTCTTTCCAACTCAAATACTATGATTCCATAGCTAAATAAAACTTTTCAAGAATTTCACAGCATGAGGGCGTGCTGGCCAGCCCAGCAGCAGGAACTCTTTAAAGAATGTACAAGAACAGGGGCACTTACAGACCCAGGCTAGGCCCAGAACTGATTGGTGGCTCTACCGGCACTCAGAAATGACGAAGTACGACATCAATCCCCTGCCAGCAGACGCAGGTCCGCACAGACGTCTAAGGCTCTAAATATAGCATGTTGTTTTGGTTTCTTGTTGTTCACATCAAGCTGCAAGCGTGTCCTTGAGTCACTGCAGTCCAGTCAGCAGGTCCTTAATTACTTTTCTCAACAAAGGCACGCGGAAGAACAGGCAAAAGTGCCACCAGTTAGGACTGGCTATGGAATGTAGGGGGCCCACAGCAAAGTGAAAACTGGGGGCAGCTGCTTAAAAATCATTAAGAATTGGCTGGGGGCGGTGGCTCACGCCTGTAATCTCAGCACTTGGGGAGGCTAAGGTGGGTGGATCATGAGGTCAAGAGATCAAGACCATCCTGGCCAACATGGTGAAACCCCCGTCTCTACTAAAAATACAAAAATTAGCCAGGCGTGGAGGTGGGCACCTGTAGTCCCAGCTACTCAGGAGGCTGAGGCAAGAGAATTGCTTGAACCCGGGACGTGGAGGCTGCAGTGAGCCCAGATCGTCCTACTGCACTCTAGTCTGGTGACAGAAAGAGACTCTGTCTCAAAAAAATAATCATTAAGAATTGGTCGGGCATGGTTGCTCATACCTGTAATCCCAGCACTACGGGAGGCAGAGGAGGGTAGATCACCTGAGGTCAGGAGTTTGAGACAAGCTTGGCCAACATGGTGAAATCCCATCTACTAAAAATGTAAAAATTAGCCAGGCATGGTGGCGAGTGCCTGTAATCCCAGCTAATCGGGAGGCCAAGTCATGAGAATCGCTTGAATCCCAGAGGTGGAGGTTGTAGTGAGCTGAGATCACACCACTGCACTCCAGCCAGAGTGAGACTCTGTCTCAAAAAATACATATCTATCATTAAGAGTTTCAAGCTGGAGACAGCGGAACATGAAGTCCAGCTGGGGCCCTGTGCAAGCAGGCAGGTTGCACACCTGTGGCCCGGCCCTGCTAACTGCCCTGGTGTTATGGCCTGGGCGTGTGATTTTCTCATTTGTGGCAGATCAGTGTCTAGAGATTCTACTGGGTCTTCTGAAAGGATTTATAGAGGGTTTCTAAGACATCGTACAGTGAGGAAGCTGTGATTTTGTGATGATCTTGAAGTTAAGGCCTAGTCAACAGCCCCTTCTCTATGGAGAGTCTTGGGGCTTTCTTCCCTTTGAACTACAGCAGTTAGACCTCATTATTCTTCACTTTCTAAAATGGATCACTGCTTACAACAACCAAAAAGGAAAAAAAGGATGCAGTCAGCTAGTAAATGTGGCAAATGCTGACTGAAACTATTGTGAGCAGCCTCGAGTGAAGTTCCTGGGGTTTGGCAGGGCTCCCTTATGAAACACCACATGGTAGGGCCCTGTTGGCGGACGCAGGACTCCAGGACTCTACAGTACAGGACTTGAACTTGGATCCTGGCCTTTTGCCCTGTTCCCTCCCTGGCCCCCCGCCCCCCCGAAGGCGTGGGCATGACCCACAGCTTCACTCAGGTGCACCAGCCAGCCGTGGAGGGGCCTTCCAAGAGCTGCCATTTTCTAGCTCTTGTGAGGCTGACTGGGTGAAGGTGTGATGGGAACAAGTTTACCAAGGAAGAAGGATACAGTATCAGGAAAACCATGAGCGGAAGAGTCAGTGAACGCTGAAATTGTCAGCCCTTTCAATGCTATTTTTCAAGGACATCAGAAACTCTTTGTAACCTCTAGAGCAACTGTTCGTAGCCTTTTCTTCATTCCCCACTGCTTTAAAACTCTGATGACAGCGATGGATCCTTCCACTCTCATGCACTTAACACATTTTATGTACAATTTCCTGAAGCTGTTCTTAGGCCCCAGGTTAAGAATGGTGGACCTATCAGGTGAGTTCACAGACACAGAAATAACTTATTTCAGATGATGAGACCAATGCGCTGTCTACTGCTCCAACAAGCCAACAAGGCTGCTTGAAACAGCTTATTTCAACCAGTAATTTAAAACTGAGCTGTTCTAAGGCAGGCCAACAGGTGCCCATTGTGCGGCATGCTAAATGTGCCATCCTTGGGGTCCTGGAGGGTCACAGCCTAAAATCGCCACCACAGGCAGTCTGGCACCCTGGGCTAACCCTGGCATAACTCTGTGCAATCCTTGGCCTATTCAGAAGGAGCTACTCTAATTATGCTTGATTCCAAGGTTTCTTCAACTAAGGGTTGTGATCAAATGGTGAGTCATGATATTGATTTAGTTGGTCGTGACCAGCACTAAAAACAAACAATAAAATAGGAAGTCCCAAGGCATCTCCTGTGGTAAAGGCAGGCGCTGCTTCTTGCCATTTGATGTGCGTATCTGTGTGCACTGGATCCCCGTAGAAAATGTATTTCCTACTGTGAGTTGCTGTAAAACACAAAAAGTTTGAAAGCTATTGTTTTATTCAAGTTTGTAGGAGGCACATGTGAGGCCCTCAGATACCTGTTGAGTAGATACATACACGTGTAAGTTCTGTCAGTCACAGGCCTAAAGACGCTGTGAGTCATTTTCAGTGATGGCATTGCCACCCTCCCAGAACTGTGCAAAGATTACTAGCTCTTGATCAGACTTAATTTTTTAAAATTATCATTCCTCCTGGAGTCTGACATTTTAAAATTTGTACTTCTGGGAGGTTTGAGGGTGAGCGGTATGGGTTTCATTTAGTTTAGATTGAGTGCCAGAGATGTTTTTTTCCCCCTGCTGAGAACACTAATCTCGTCACAGGGCCAAAAAAACAATATACTTTTTTTTCCCTAAGAGAGAAAACTATGATGGAGACATGAAGATAGATACAGCAAGAGGAGCATGAAATTCTCTTGTTCTTCTTCCCTCCCTTCTCTCCTTCAGTAAATACTGAGCAGCTGCGTGCCAGCCAAGGCGCTGGCTGTGGGAATACAGTGAGGGAAACTGACAAGACCTCTGAAGCTTACCCACCCATGGGCAGAGACTTCGCCGCGAGAGTCCGCACGTCCCAGTGTATACCATGCCAACCCTGCTCAGTGCTGTGAAGGAAGCATAAAGAGAGCTCTGGGAAGCATGTGCAGTGACACGCTTCCCTGAGGAGCCCACCCCTGAACCCCTCCCTGAAAGATGGGCAGGAATTAACAGAGAGGAACCAGGGGAGACCCAGGGGCTGGAACCCAGCGGGCACGCAGGACTACGGTGTGAGCCGAGGTGGAGAGGTGGGTCTCGTACACCAGGTTAAGGATTTGGGTCTCCTTCCCATAGGGATGAGATTCTGTTTGGAAACAGTCACTCTGATGTCAGTGTAGAGGCTAGCTTAGATGAGAAGCAGGAGTGGATGGTGGGGTCCTCTAAGAGACCCTTGCACAGTTGAGAGATGATGCAGCTTGCAGCTGGCCAAGGCAGTGCACAGAAGGAAAGAGACGAAGTGGACTGAATTGGGATCCACCTAGTAAGCAAACTGTAGAGAACCTGGGGATAGGTTAGGCGAGCAGGATGTGGCAGAGGAAGGAGTCAGTCGGACTCTCAGGCCTGTGCCACCCATGAATGGCGCTGGCCTTCAGGAAGGAGGGGGTCCCTGGGGAAGGATGAGTTGGGGTGCTTTCAATCTCCCCAAGTGGATGTGTCCAGCGGGCTGCTGCACAGGCAAGTCTGGAGCTCCAAGGAGACGTCTGAGCTACAGACATACATCTGAGCTAGAGACATACGCCTGATGGAAAGAGAGACTCCAGAAGACAAAAGGAGCAAGACACGGAGATGAACACACACTCCCCATAGCCGCAAAGACGAGAACCACGCACACACAAACGGGATGGAGCAGCCAAAACAGATGCACAGACAGGGCAAGTCAGACGGACAAAAACAGACTTTCGTGAAGCAATCGCCGTGGCTTTTCTGGGCATGGAAGAAATATGATTTTAAAGCTGAGTTGCAGTTTGACAGTTCCAGGCAGAAATAGGTGAGCGCTTGGCCAGAGGCCACCTGCACCTGCTGGCTCGGCTTCAACCTGCAGGCACACATCTCCCTTTGCTTTGGAAGAAGGCCTCTGAACTGGGCACTGACACTGTGGGTATCACTGACAAAGCCGGGACAGGATGAAAATGTTCCCTGGAGGCCCCAGAAATTCTGCTGCTGAGACTTTCCTATTGGCCAGGGACGCACTCTCCAAAAAACTGCATTAGACATGTAGCCTCATTCTTTCTTCATAAGCAGTTTTTAAAAATGCACAGAATAAAAAAGACATCATACATTAAAAATTTTCATGAGATGCATTATTTTAAATAATCAGAGTCCTCTATGAAAGCACTTTTTAAGAGTGCACACATTGGCTAGGTGCCAGGGCTCATGCCTATAATCCCAGCACTTTGGGAAGCCGAGGTGGGCAGATCACCTTAGGTCAGGAGTTTGACACCATCCTGGCCAACATGGTGAAGCCCCATCTCTACTAAAAATACAAAAATTAGTTGTATGTGGTGGCATGTGCCTGTAGCCCCAGCTACTCATGGAGGCTAAGGCAGGAGGATCTCTTGAACCCAGAAGGTGGAGATTGCAGAGAGCTGAGATTGCATCACTGCACTCCAGCAGACAGAGCAAGACCCTGTCTCAAAAGAAAGTGCACATGTTCGTGGCTCCCAGTCTTACACGAGCATTTCTAACAGAAGTCTCCAGAAAGTCCCACAGTGCTGACTAGGCAGTGATTCTGCTTCCTAGATGGTTCAGTTTTCATTCTACACTTATAAATTGGCACTCTGATTATGAACTGGCTGCCCAAGCAGCTTGATGCCAGGCAGAGAAGCGGCTGGCTTTACCTGGTGGGAGAACCCTGGCCCCTGTGACATTGGTCCTGCAGTCATTTGTTGAAAATGAACAAATCCTCATTCTGGCTTTCTGCATTCAGGGTGACAGCTCGGACAACAGGGGTCTATCCATGAGCTCCAGTCCTCCAAGTCCAGGGTCTGAGACCAAGGTTGCGCTGTGGGCCAGCGATGCCTTTCCTCCTTGGAATGTGCAGCCCCTTCCCTCCATCCCGACCACCAGTGGCTGTTGTGAGATTCAGGAGTGACTGACAGGGGCCTGAAATGTGCAGCCCGTTGAGATACAATAAGTCTCAGTAGAACTTCACAGCAGGAGAGTAGTTAGTTTCTACTCCAGGTGTAGATTCTTGACTCAGGTCATGGGTGGGATCTGCCCCGTTGAGCTGTCTGTGGATGCCCATATTTAAGCGGTCGGGGTCACTGCTTGGGCCTCTATGATGCCAACAAAGGACTCTGCTGGGACTGCCTGCAGCCCCGTGTGATGAACTGCAATGATTCGCACCACAAAATTACAGGTAAAATTTCCAAAAAGCATTTTCCGATGTTACTTCCCAGTTCTTTGTCCACAGGGAGTTGTTGTTCCTTGAAGGCAGGGCTGGGTGAGCAGGCCCTGATCCAGCCTGGAGCCACCTCTGGGTCCCTCTGCTTGCTCCCCTTGACACTTCGGGCTCTTCTTCTGACTCACATTCTCTTCAGCCCCTGCCCAGAGCCCCTTTGAGTGTTCTGCTGCTGTCCACAGGCGCTCCTGAAGGGTTTGCTTCTTCCTTGGGGCACCATCTGCAAGCTCAGTGCCTGGCCACCTCCTCTGGTCCCTATTCTGTGGCTCCACAAGACGGGGAAAGACACTCACTGCTCAGAGCAGAATGGAAGAGGGACGCCC
Organism: Cacajao melanocephalus; assembly: GCA_963573385.1. Lineage (NCBI taxonomy): Eukaryota > Metazoa > Chordata > Mammalia > Primates > Pitheciidae > Cacajao > Cacajao melanocephalus. Next base: position 67,343 of record CAUYLG010043692.1, read on the forward strand.
CATTTGTGGCACACTGTGGCACTTATTTAAGACCCTTGGACAACCTACCTCACTCAACACAAAACTCTTCCTGCTCTTTACGACATTGCTCTGTAAATTATAGATCACTGGGCAAAAGAGAGGGATGATGGGGAGACATTCTGGATAACGGGAGCATTCTGGGTGCCCTGGCACTCAGCACCCTCAGCTGCTCCTGGAGCGGCCTTATCACAAAAGAGCTTCTCCTTCAGGGCGAGTCACAGCCCCTCTGCCAGTGCAAGCTGCCCTGGGCTCCTCCTAAGGCCTCTCTGTCCCGTGCCGTTACTGCTCCATTCATTTCCCCCCTCTTGATTTCCCTCTAGGTGCTCACCTTTTGACACAGGTCGTGCTCAGTTCTGGCTCTCTGGAGCTGATCTCACTGTTTCGAGGTCCTCATGTTTATTTCAGGCTGCCGCAGATCAAGTTCTGGACCAAGAGCCAGAGGGGTCCAGGTGGTTACACTGAATTATATACTTTATAGACTCAGGTCACCAAGTCCACTTAAAATATGTGAACTCTACTCTTCTTTAAAAGCATTAATTCGTAGCATGGGGAAAGCACCGTGCTCTCAGGAAGCAGAGGGGTCAAGCACTCTCCTTTGCCCCAACTCCAGGAATTTAATGAAGTATCGCTATGGAGGCCTGTTGGTTCTTCGGCTGAAATTTTTCTGGAATCATGCACATCTTTCTGTCTCCTCAGCCACTGCCCTGGCGTGGGCTCCAGCACCTGCCCTGCCCTGTAGGAACAGCCTCCCTCCCATCTCCTGAGCTCCATCCTGCCACCATCTGGTTTATTCTCTGCCAGGAAGACAGAGGGCACTTTAAAAAAATTTTTTTTTTTTGAGACAGAGTTTCACTCTTGTTGCCCATGCTGCAGTGCAATGCAGTGATCTCAGCTTGTGGCAACCTCCACTTCCCAGGTTCAAGCAATTCTCCTGCCTCAGGTTCCTGAGTAACTGGAATTACAGGCATGTGCCACCACGCTTGGCTAACTTTGTATTTTTAGTAGAGATGGGGTTTTTCCATGTTGGTCAGGCTGGTCTGGAACTCCCGACCTCAGGTGATCCGCTCGTCTTGGCCTCCCAAAGTGCTCAGATTACAGGGATGAGCCACCCACCTGGCCAGAGGGCACTTTTTGAAGCATGCATTTGATAAGGCCACTTGACCCTTTCCCTCAGATAAGACTGAAACTCCTTCGTGTGGCTTATAAGGTGCCTGCCTACCTCCTGGCAGGTTGTAGCCCTCTCTGCCACACTAACTCACGTCAGCCACACCTCTGATCCCCGGGGCAGGCCCGTCTTCCCCTGCCTCAGCTCAGCACGGGCAGCGTCCTCCCGTGTGCACAGCAGCATCTTCCTCCTATTTCGCCTCTCTCTGCTTGGCTCACCAGAGCTCATCCCAGACGGGATGCTACTCCCTCTGGGTTGGCATCTCTCCCGGATGCTCCCATGTAGGCTGGACTTTCCCGTTGTGTCACTCACCTCCCTGTACCACCAGTGCCTCCTAATCCACCTGTGCACCTCGGTGTGTATCTGTGAGCTCTTTGCAGGCAGGGCCACGCTGATCACATTCACCACTGTCTCCCAGAGCTCCCTTGAGCATGGCGCCTGCATAAAATCAACCCGTCAGCGGCTATTTCTTTTTTGTTTTTGAGATGGAGTTTCACTCTTGTTGCCTATTGCCCAGGCTGGAGAGCAATGGCGTGAGCTCAGCTCACCGCAACCTCCGCCTCTGGCTTCAAGCCATTCTCCTGCCTCAGCCTCCCTAGTAGCTGGGATTACAGGTATTCGCCACCACACCCAGCTAATTTTTTGTATTTTTGGTAGAGATGGGGTTTCTCTATGTTGGTCAGGCTGGTTGTGAAATCCTGACCTCAGGTGATCTGCCCACCTCAGCCTCCCAAAGTGCTAGGATTACGGGCATGAGCTACCGTGCCTGGCCGGCTATTTCTTAAGTGGGGTAAATGAATGACATGCTTCTTGATCTGGGTACAGCCCTGAGGATGCCTGCCTGAGCACACACAGCATGATGGCAATTCCATGCACCCAGAGCACGACTTCCTGTCCTAAAGTGAAGTGCCAGTATGAGAAAAGGTGGAAAAAAAAGGGTGTTTTCAATTTGTTGGTGAAAAACAAACCCATAAATCAGTACTAATACCCAGTGGTTTTTCCAGGCACAGCTCGGGTAGACACTGGTTACTTTTATCATATGATAAATGGCATACCACATTGTTACGAATTTAACTCTTGAGAGCCAAGAGCACACTCCGCAATACTATCTTGTTTTTGTCAACTTTCAATGGAAAGGGATGTGATGCAAACCCTTACAAAGCCCATGCGGAGCTTGGAAAGGATCGCTGCTTCAAATTTAAGATGACCCTGTCAATATCCCATTCACTCTTGTGAGCAGATTTTAATCTCTTTAACTATACTGGAGTTTGTTTCTTTCCAATATTTCTCAGTGGCAGAAAGGACTGAGACACACATGAACAACAGGTGGAAACGAAGACTCTCCAACATTTAAACAGCCATGAAGATGGGTTCTATTTACCCAGACACAAGGGCTCGGGGGCCGCTGCACAGACCTCACCCTGCCACTGCCCTTTCTCTTGCTTCTTTGCAGTGAAAGGATTAAACACCCTTTGCTCCCAGAAAACCCCAGGCCAGGCAGGCCACACTGCAGGTGGTCCTTCCTCCCCACCCTCAGGAAACTGAGTGCTGTACACCTGTGTTTAGGGTGAGAGAGAAAAAGGAAGAAAGAGAGGAAGAGGAATGAGCCCAATGCAGTTCGTTTGTTTTTAAAAAAGCCTTTAAACATGGCATTCTTGAAAGAAATGGTAACATACTATTTGAAAAAAATCTACACAGACCCTTTGGTTGGGTAGAGAGACAATGTGACTTTTCATCTTAGGGAGTCTATTTTCTAACAACTTAGGAGCCTCAACAAGAGTGAACCAGGGATTCTGAGCTTTCCTGTGTGTGCCATGAAGCCCTCAGCATTCCGGTGAGGCCTGAGAACCTCTTTCCAGAATGTTTCAAAATACATAAATACATGAGATAACAAAAGAAAGTAATAAGAAAGACAATGTTTCTAACATAATTTTGACATTGTGATATAAGAAAATACACGCTTACTTATGAATATGCTAACTAACAAGATCTATGGCTTATCAACTTCCACAATTCTGAAGCAGCAGCAGGTGTAAATGTTATTCTGAGCTATCTGCAATAACCATGACACCATATGACATCTCTGCACTTTCTAGTGGTGACAAACACCACTGGTGTGATGTGTTTCCCATATTCATTAAAGGAAATATTCAATTTCATTTAGATGTTAGTGGAAATAAAGTTCTAACTGTTTTCCTCTCTGAGTTCATGGGCCTCTGAATTCCATTCACGGCACCCAGGTCAGGAATCCCTGCTCTAAACAAACCCCAGAACCAAAGTTCTCGGTCCCTGGTCAGGCCATGCCCTGGGAGGTGACAGGACCCCAGGGGTAAGTGGCACTTCTGCGCCGGGGCCAGGGGACTTCTCTGACTGCCCTCACAGCCACTGAGCCCCCTCCCCGGCTTCTTAAGGAACTCTCTTTCCAGGCCATGAGGCTAGACCACTGGATGTCTTCTCATGTGTAGGCTCACTGCTTCCATCCAAGTTGCTGCCTTCCATCAAATTTCTGGCATCTTCTAATCCAAGCATGCAGCCCACCTCATTAAACTCTCTCCTCAGATCTTTTTTTTTTGTTTTCTTTTGTTTTCTGAGAGGGGTTTTGCTCTTGTCTCCCAGGCTGGCGTGCAGTGGCATGATCTCTGCTCACAGCAACCTTTGTCTCCCAGGTTCAAGCAATTCTCCTGCCTCAGCCTCCAAAGTCCTGGGATTATAGTTGTGTGCTACCACATCTGGCTAATTTTTGCATTTTTAGTAGAGATAGGATTTCTCCATGTTGGCCAGGCTGGTCTTGAACTCCTGACCTCAGGTGATCCACCCGCTTCGGCCTCCCAAAATGCTGGATCACAGGCGTGAGCCACTGTGCCCAGCCTCTCCTCAGATCTTAAAGGACTCATGGGAACCCTGAAGGGGAAAATACCAAGTCTGAGGCATAGAGAGCCTATGCTACTCCAAAAACTAAAATGTTCAGGTAGAATAATTTCAGGAGAGTAATACGATCTTCATATACATATATGAGAGAATTTTTAAAAATGTGAAAGTACTCAGCACATATATCCTGTCTTGCTAGCTTCAGGATAATCCTGGGGGAAGAACTAGCAAGTTGAGCTGATTTATGACTTTGCCTGGGCTCAGCTGGCTTGTAACAGATTATTACCTTTGCTACTCCTCCTGGAGTCTTCAAAAGCCTTTACAGACAGGTGGCCACATGTGATTCATCCTCTTACCCTCTCCTGCATGCCCCTGCCTCCCACCCACTGTGCCCACGCAGAGTCTCATTCACGGCTGACACTAATTGTTGGACACATGACAACGTTCCTCCAGGCTGGAGCAGAAGTCACGGCCTTCCTCATGTGTCAAAATCTGACCTGTCCACCTGCTGCTTGCCCGCTTTCAGACCCACTGAGTGCCTCTCTGCTCTAACACCATGAACGGTTATGAACCTTCACACAGAGCCTGGGAGGCTGCCTTCCAGCTCTCACTTTGCCATCTGATTGGGGGCAAGTCTCTGCCCTCTCTGAACCTGAGTTCCATAACAAATGGGGGTGATGCTTTCCAACCCATTGCTTGTCTAAGAATCTGTACATAAATAAAGGATGTTATTATGAAAATGGAAGAGCTATCTTAGCACAAATAGTTTCTATGTATTCATTTCACTTCTTTCATTTAAAAAAAGATAATAATTACATTTCCACAGGCACATTACTGGATTTTTAAATACATTTGCTTCTTGCGTCTCCCAAAATATCATCTTTCCATTTCAATTAGTCTTTTATTTAAAACACTTTTCAACCTTTTTAAAACAAAATAAAACTTAACCTGTTCCAGCAAACCAAATTATTTTCGTAACTCTTTTTTAAAAAATGTGCAAACATGTATTAAGCTTTCAAAACTAAGGCACATGGGTTATTACTCACAATCAGAGTTTCTAGGCTTTTGTAGCTCAGTTCTGCCCAACTCCTACAAATAGTGGGTGGAATTTGGTGAAACATTTATTACCAACACCCAACAGAGAGCAGCTGGATTGGCTGACATAGCCACAAATAGCTTGGAAGAAGACACCTCGGGGCTGGTAAGGTATGTTTCATCTTCTGCTTCCCTAACTCCCAAATCCATTGCTGGAAGCCAATTTCAATTCTAGGCAACTCAAGTCAACAACAGATTACTGGGCACCTAGAAAGGCACTGTGTAAGGCCGGGCTCATGCCTGTAATCCCAGCACTTTGGGAGGCCGAGGCTGGTGGATCACCTGAGGTCAGGAGTTCAAGACCAGCCTGATCAATATGGCGAAACCCTGCCTCTACTAAAACTACAAAAATTAGCTGGGCGTGGTGTCACACGCCTGTAGTCCCAGCTACTTAGGAGGCTGAGGCAGGAGAATCACTTGAACTTGGGAGGTGGAGATTGCAGTGAGCCGAAATGGCACCACTGCACTCCAGCCTGGGTGACAGAGCGAGACTCCATCAGAAAGAAAGGAAAGAAAGAAAGAAAGAAAAAGAAAGAAAGAAAGAAGGAAAGAAAGAAGAAAGAAAAAGAGAAAGAAAGAAAAAGAAAAGAAAGAGAAAGAAAAAGAAAGAAAGAAAGAAAGAAAGAAAGAAAGAAAAGAAAGAAAGAAAGAAAGAAGAAAGAAAGAGAAATGTGAAACAAATGCACAACCGCTTCTTAGAAAATAACTGGTCTTCGGTCTTCAACTCTCCCCTCATGTGACAGGCTGCATTATTCTAGTAAACACAGTCATCCCTCTGTCTCCAAGGGGGATTGGTTCCAGGACCTCCTTCGGATACCAAAACCCACAGATGCTCAAGTCCCTGATAAGAAATAAAGAAGTGTTTGCATATAGCCCACACACATCCTCCAGTATCCTTCAGGTCAACTCTAGATTACTTTTGTTTTTTTAAGACGGGATTTCACTCCATTGCCCAGGCTGGAGTGCAGAGGTGTGATCAAGGCTCACTGTAGCCTCAACCTCCCTGGTTCAGGTGATCCCCCCACTTCAGCCTCCTGGGTAGCTGGGCTTACAGGTGCTTGCCACCACGCGTGGCTAATTTTTGCATTTTTTGTAGAGATGGAGTTTTGCCATGTTGCCCAGGCTGGTTTTCAACTCCTGGGCTCAAGCCATCTGCCCTGTACACATTCAGTACAGACATTTTTTTTTCTTAGTATATTTGATTCAAGGTTGGTTAAATCCATGGATGTGGAACCCATGAATATAGAGGGCCAACTGTATTCACTTCCCTCCCTCCGGAGGTGGCGTGCCCTTTCCTGTCCCACTGACATGCGTGTGCCTTCCCTGGGCAATGGAGCCTTTGCACAGGCAGAGGTTGTAAGGAATACTGCATGTCTCAGCTCTGGGCCATGGTGGCCAGTACCATAGGCACCTGCCCTCCCTTCAGCCTGGGTCCCAGAAAAACATTTGAGGAGACCTGAACCTGAACCAACGCCTGGGGTCAAGCCTGGCCCAATCCCCAGAGCTGTCCCAGATGTCCCACAGGCACGTGAGAAAGAGAAATGTTGCTTGTTACGGGCCACCGAGGTGTTTGAGGATGCTCGTAATACGGCATCATCAGACAACAGCTGCCTACTACCTGTCACCAACTCGCTTTCTACTCGGATGCCAGATCGGTCCTCTGAGGGCCGAATTCCAGCCCTCACTCTCCTGTTCGAGCTTCGTGCTCCAGCGGCCAAGTCAAGTTCCTTTTTCCTAGACGGGCAACCAAGGGCTCTCAGTGCGGCTGTCAGCTTTTTTTCAGCTTTTTCTCCCATTTCTCCCCTTTATGAGAATTGGTCTAAAATGAACATCCTGGTCTAAAATGGTCATCCAGAGTGCTACAACTTTGCCAAATACTTCTTTATGATGTTGGTTAACTTTTCATGCCTACGTGGAAAACTCCTTAAGGGTAGGGGACCTGTGTAAAATTTCTTTGCCCTCTACTTGCACAAGGCAGCCAGTCCATAAATGCCTCTGGATTCACTGTAAACGCTTGCTTCATAAAGCCTTCCACAGAGATGGCTGGATTCCTCGCTCGACTCTCCACGTCCAGCCCTGGGTCCTGACACGCCACGAAGCACTGTGGACATCCCACCTTGCAGTGAGCCATGCAACATCCACTTCAGACACTTGGGGGACGACGGCCCCATGGTCTGGGGTGTGCAGGAACTTTCCAGAGAGCTCAGTGACTAGCAGAGGGTGTAGATATGACCAGTGGCTTGGACCCAAAAGCATGAATTAGATTGTCTGATCGATTTTTAAGTTTAGTTACAGGACCTGTGGCTTAAACCACAAAGAAATAACAAAACTCCGGACATTAAGACAAAACTGACAGGCTAGCACGAAGGGGTTGGAGCCCTCAGCAGCAGCAAAACCCAGCCCGGGTATGGAGCGCTCCAGAAAGCTCAGAGGAAGCATCCTCATGGCAGGTGAAGAACAAATGGCTCCGCGCATGCTCAAGAGCCCGGCCTTACTGACATTTTCAGACACCTCTGCTAGGCTGGATGCCCTGCCTCCCCTAACATCCCTGTGCCTCTGTCCTACCGTTAAGTGCCCTGGGCGTGTCTACACGCTGGCCAGCAACTCTTAGCCTTGGCAACTCAGCATAGGGACCAGCTGGGGAATCTGGGCTCTCCCAGACCCTGCATACAGCTCCCATGGCATTGAATACATTCTTTCTTTCTTTCTTTCTTTCTTTTTTTTTTGAGATTGAGTCTTGCTCTGTCGCCCAGGCTGGAGTGCGGTGGTGTGATCTTGACTCATTGCAACCTCCACCTCCTGGGTTCGAGCAATTCTCCTGCCTTACTCTCCCTAGAAGCTGTGATTACAGGTGTGCACCACCACACCCAGCTAATTTTTGGATTTTTAGTAAAGACAGGGTTTCACCATGCTGGCCAGGATAGTCTTGATCTCTTGACCTCATGATGCGGTGCAGGAGGAGGCCTGGGTGCCCCTTCAGAGCGAGATGGAAGGCAATGAATTCTGCCACCAGCCCGGAGCTCGGGAGAGGCCCTGACTGCAGACGGAGCAGCTCCCCTGGCCATGGCATCGCTCCAGCTTGGCTCCTGAGGGCTCTTGGAATTACACTGGGCCCCCCGGATAATCCAGGACAAGCTCTCTCAAGTCAGCTGATTAGTCACCTTTTATGACATCTGCAAAGTCCCTTTTGTCAAGCAAGGTGACATAATCATTGGAGCAACCCAGGGGGTATAAGGGGGAAGGGGCAGTCATGGGGGCCAGAATTCTGCCTACCACACCTCCCAATCTTGATACGCTGAGTTCTACAGTTAGAAATGAATGTCACAACCAGGTGTGGTGGCTCACACCTGTAATCCCAGCACTTTGGGAGGCCAAGGAAGGCTGATCACTTGAGGTCAGGAGTTTGAGACCAGCCTGGCCAACATAATGAAACCCTGTCTCTACTAAAAGTACAAAAATTAGCCGAGAGTGGTGGTGCACACCTGTAATCCCAGCTACTTAGGAGACTGAGGCAGGAGAATCACCTGAACCCAGGAGGTGGAGGTTGCAGTGAGCCAACATTGCACCACTGCACTCCAGCCTGGGCGACAGAACAAGACCCTGTCACACAAAAAAAGAAACAAATGTCATATTTTATTAAATCCCCTTTAAGTATCTATTATCATGATCATATATACCTTTAATCTTTTGACCTATTGATATACTAACAGTTTTACTAACATTAAAAAAAATCACATTCCTGGAATACACCCTTCCATGTCATGACTAATTCTTTATTATACTGCTAGATTAAGTTTGCTTCGTCTTCATGTTGGCTGCTTGTAATGTTTATAAATAAGCGTGAGGTTTTTTTTTTTTTTTGCATGTTATTTTTGTCAGGTTTTGGCGTTGGTGTTATACTATTTTGGTGAAATGAACTGAAAAACCATTCAACCTTTTAGAAGCTCTCAGACACTCCTCAGAACATAGGACGTAAGCTGTCTGGGTCCAGCACCTTTCTCACATGATTCTTCATCAAACTTTTCAGCTTTTCATGGCCAGTAATCAATTCCAGTTTTCTACTCATTCCTTGGCCCATTTCCTATAAAATCATGTTTCACTGAGATTTTTCAAATCAGTTGACATAGAGTAATACAACATGCAAAATAGTATATTTCCCAAAAATATAGAAAAAAATCCCACCTGTATTTATTTCATTTGAAACTGCTATTTCCACTTTATTTTCTTTGTTTTACCAGATGTTAATCTCTTGGTTGTTTGCTTTCTAAAGAATTAGATTCGGCGTCATATGGGTTGTTCTGTTTTCTAAGTCATTGCTTTCTTCTGGTTTCCCTTAAGTTTACTTTTCTGCTCTTTTTCTGTCTCTGGAGATGGATGCTTTGTTCATTTATTTGCTTCTAAGTTCAGTTTTGTTTTCTGTACTAGACTTTCTGAAGTATTTTATTTCGTTGGCCATCCATCATTAAAGTAAACTTCCTGTTTACTTTAATGGGGAGAATCCCAAAATAGGTGGAACGCAGGGCCCCACCCTCCCATCCTCATTATAAATGCTGAGTCTGGGGCAGTCGCTGTCTTCGCCTGGCTGGCCAGGGGCTCCCACCCAGGTCTCTGAATGGAGTTGTGGTCTCTGCAGACAGAGTCAGAGTTTCGAGTCAACAGCTGCAGCAGAGGGAACTCAGTGATGAAGCCACAAATGTCTTCCTGTGGCACCTGCCTCCTGCAAATCCTGCAGGTGCAACTGGCCGTGCTGTGCAGGTGCAACAGCCTCCTCCACTGTTCCTGGTTTCTGAGCCTCATTCTCCAGCCTCCTTGTTGATTCTACCGGCAACCCAACAGTCTTCCAGTTAGTTCCTCTTCTGCTTAGGTTAACTATTTCTCACGTTTGAAATGTAGAATTCTGAATGGCATGGTTTTCTTTTGCATTGTTCTTACTGCCATTTTCTAAATATTCTACAACTGCAGTTTTGAAGTTTCTGTCACCCAAGATTTATGAAAAGCCTCTTTAGAAAGATTTATAAAAAGTTTTTAAAGTTGTTTTGTAAAAAGCATTACAATGAGGTATGTTTGTGCATTTATATCTTTCTGATTCATTTCTAGTTCTATTGTATCATCAGATGACATTTTCAGTGTGACATCTGCCTTTAGAAAGTTGGAAAATGTTTTGGGCCTGATGTGATTAATTTTTGTAAATAGTCCATAGATGGTTGAATGTAATAAGTACACTTTGTAAAAACAAAGTTCAACATATATTTATTATATTTATACATGGTATATTCTACTTATAGTTTGTTGACTTGAGCCATCAAAACAGATATATGCTATTGTTTCTCACTACCATTATGTACATAACAAATTGCCTTTGCATTTTCTAACAACTTTTACTTTATATATTTTGATGCAATGTTATTTGGTACATAAATATTGATGACTTAATTCTACTCCTAACCAATATAAAATTACTCTTTAACCTGTGTGATATGATAAATACAATACTGTCCGCCTTGAGTTCTCCTTGGTGTGCTCTTAATAATGATCCCTGGGGACTGTCTCTCATTTTCACATACCTAGTTATTGTCACAGTGCCTAATACACAGATGCTCATTCAACGCCGGTGAAATGAAGAGATACTGGAAACCAGGAGGCAGAGTGAAGTCCTGTTCGTTTTGGTTCCTAGGAGGATACAAATCCCAGCTCCCTCCATTCCCCTCCCATGACCTGCTTTCCTATGGGAAATTAATAGCCCTCTCATCACACCCAAATAGTTGCAAGGACATTCCTGAGGGCTAATCCACACCAGAAGGCAGCTGCAGGGCCAAACCTCTGCCATGTCCAATCTCTTAATGCACCACTGCGAAGCAGTGGCTGAGTTCTTGCAGGTAGCACACAGCAGAGCGTACACAATGCACGAGGTTTCTGCAGTCTGAGCTCAGAAGCCCACACACAGAGCAGGAGAGCAACAGCAGGGAGACGCTGTGGGACAGAAGGCAGAGCGTGCAGTACGATGCCATCAGGTGCCTGGGAGAGGAAGAGCACAGCCAGAAAGAGGTGGGGGAATGAGGAAGGGAGCTTGTAAGGATTTACGGGTATTTTTTGTTTTTTTTGACACAGTTTCACTCTTGTTGCCCAGGCTGGAGTGGCACGGCGCTCTCTCGGCTCACTGCAACCTCCGCCTCCCAAGTTCAAGTGATTCTCCTTCCTCAGCCTCCCTAGTAGCGGGGATTACAGGCATGCGCCACCATGCCTGGCTAATTAAAAGAGGGTGGAAAAGCCCTGCCAGAAATAAAAGCGACTGGACATGGAGTCCCTGCAGTGGGCACCTGGTGGCTCTTTGTGGTACCCACACCAAAAAGGACAGAAGACAAGGGAACAGGGCACACCGTGAATAGGGGAGGAGGCTGGTGCTGCTTGATGCCCCTGGGGGCTGGCATGGCCTGAGAGCTCCATGTGCTACTTCCTTTGTCCTCACAGCCCCTCCAGACATAGCATCGCAGGTGCAGAGACAGTCCCCTTGCCCAGAGAGGACAGCAGGGCTGGGACCCAGGAAGCAGCTGCCTCCAGAGGCCACCTCTCAGCCTTGAGGCTAAGCTGTCTGGGTCTGGCCAGAGTTAGGTGGACTCTTACATAACTCATTTGCAAATGCGTACATTGCTTCATCTTACTGTCTAGCAAACTTTCTTATTAGTTTGTCCACAGCGTGTGATTAAATCTAGTTCATGTAAATCCCTTATTATAGGTTTAGGCTGTACTAAAAATACCTAATTCCAGTGAAAGCTGCTGGCCATTCTGATGCTGGACTAGGGCCCACCACAGGACAGACATCCCTCATAGGGCCCACCCTGTCAGAAAAACGAAGGCAGCACACACCTGGGGCTTTAGAACACACATAGCGAGCCTGAGAGCATCTCACAGGCCCATGTTTTGCCTCTTCAGCCCCTTCAGTTTCTCTCGCTTTAATGATTTGAGGGATATGAGGATCTGAGCGAGAAGAGGTGGCTCTCTGGCCCCAGCTGTTGGTTGTTTAAAAATATTCCATAACCTCAAAGCCCGCCTGGATAAATAAACAACCCAAATGCTGTGTCCCACATGTGCAGAAGCAATGCGATGACGAGACGCAGAGGGAACCAGAGACAGACAAGGACTCAGAGGAAGAGACAGGCAGAAACAGGCAACAGGGACAAAGTCAGACAGAGACAGAAAATATATTCACGTCTATTATGGCAGATCATCTAAATCCTTCCTGGTTACAGAGAAACAAGGCGATTCCTACTGCCTTATGAAGATGCTTCTTGTTTGAATCAGTTACTAGGGAGCACTGATGGAACCATTCCCGTCGCTGATGAGAATATCAGTGGCCAGCTGTGCACTTACCGACCCCTCAGTGTCCCACAGGTCTGTCTGTGCTGGGTGCTGTGGAGGCACTATCTCAGTTAATCTTCAAAAGAAACCTAGGAGGTAGCACTAGGATCACATCCTATTTTACAGATGTGGTAACATCTGGGAGTGTTCAGAGCACTTGCCGGGTTCCAGTACTACTGAGTGAGAGGACCAGGATTCAGCCCTGGTCTGTGTGTCCTCAGACCCAGGTCCCCAACCACTAACGTCTGCCAACCAGCTCTGTATTTGACCAGAGAAAGTTCTTTCCTCAGTCCTCATCTAAAAAGGCCCCTATGACTTTCAAACTTATTTAATAAAGAAAACTGCTCTTCTGAACGGCCTGGGAAGCTGCATTTTTCTTCTCTGCTCTCCCATGCAAAGTGACACTTATTTATTGTGCTTGGGAAGGACCAGCTCAAACTCACTCATTACAAGGTAAGGGAAGCCATAGGTTCCCACCTTGGCTTCCAGCACACCACTGTACTATTTCCCTTGCTGCAAAAAGAAGAATTCTTTCAGTAAAAACCTTCCATCTAAAAATAAGATCATGGCTAATTCTGCAATCCCACTTCTCAGTGGGAGACAACTGCCTTCCACTCTATTTTCTGATCGCAGAAGATCCAATCTGTTGTCCTGCTCATCAGTCACACCCAAGGTCCCCGTGTCCCGCAATTAACTGGAAAACCGCGGCTATGCAGGTTTGAATCACCGGGTGGTGTTTTGAAGAGCCCTGTGGGCAGCTTTAATTTAGATCAGTCATATACTATGTCTTCACCTGTCCCCACGGAGCTGGCCCTGAGCACTACTCAGAGGCTGTGGCTTGCGGTGTGCTCCTGGGTTCCAGTCTTTCTTCTCTAGGCCCCACCCCAAACTTCCCCACTTCCTCTCCTTTCCCTTTCTCTTTCCTGTTCTGGGTCTCCCAAGCATAGACCACCACCATGCTTGCTGGCGGGTGCTGAGTGGCCACCGTGACTTGGATATACCAGAAGGGTGGAGGCCTGGCTCCTGGCCTATTACAGCCTGGTGGCTCCTAGGTTCATGGCAGGTAGAGTGCACAGGGGAGGACCCTATCACACATGCAGAAGTACACTGTCACCAGGGGAAGGCATAGATATTTTGATGAATCTCATTCATCAGACTTCTTTAAGGAACACGTACACCTATGGGCAATGGGAGGGAACAAATGCGAGTGACTATACGAACTTTCGGAACATCTCTGACAATAATCCAAAAGAAATTTTAAAACAGTAAGTCACAGGAAATTGGGAAGAAAGTTTTGGTTCTGATTAAAAAACCTAGCCTAGGCCGGGAGCAGTGGCTTGCACCTGTAATCCCAGCACTTCGGGAGGCCAAGGCAGATGGATCCTTGGAGGCCAGGAGTTCAAGACCAACCTGGTGAACATGATGAAACCTCATCTCTAAGAAAAATGCAAAAAATTAGCCAGGCATGGAGGCATGCACCTGCCACCATGGGAGGCTGAGGCAGGAGAATCATTTGAACCCAGGACGTAGAGGTTGCAGTGAGCCGAGATTGCACCACTGCACTCCAACCTGGGCGACAGAGCAAGACTCCAACTCAATTTAAAAAAAAAAATCTAGTCTAGAGATAAGAAATATAGGATAAATAAGTGGAAACATGGGGTGTTTAGAAATGAGTAAAAAGTTTTATAAATGATAAAGAGAAGGAAGTGCCCAGCAGTCCCTTTAGTTTTGTAGATAACACCCTACCTACCAAAATACAGACTAGAATAAGGCATTAGCCCTCCAGGAGAAGGCATGCAGAATGACAGAACAGTTTACGTGCACAGGTGTGAGACACACACTATCCCATCATGTCAAAGGCCTGGAGGTCAAAATTACAACCCAAGAAAGGGTCCTGAGAACTCCTACAGGGAGACTGTTTCCCCAGAGATATTTAAGATGTCGTGCTCCTTCAGCTTAAATTGTCCCCAAGATCGGTGTGGAATGGACACTTGGACTGGTGTCACTAGGAAGGGTATCGGTAATCAAACAAAGGTTCTTGTGTGTCCTTGCAGAAATCCTGGTATGCCCCCCGCCCATGGAGAACTAGGTGTAGTTTTGGTCATTGCATCTATACAAGATCAAGACATTGTGCAGAGAAAGCCGATCAAAACTATCAAGGGAGCAGGAGTGACAACAGCACTAGCAGCTAACAATTACAGAGCGTTTGCCACACGCCAGGCCCTTTCCACCCGTTCATTCATTTATTCTCTCCACCATCCCATGCGGCAGGCAGTTATCGACCCCACCACAGAAATGAGGAAACTGAGGCATAGGGCATTTCAGTACCTGGCCTAAGTCACACAGCTGGTATTTGAACCTAGGCCATAGTGCCAGATATCAGGCTCTTAACTGACAGCTACTTACTACATGGGAGACACAGAACGCATTCCATACTGTTCTGTTGGGGAGGCAAGGCTGGAAGTCCTTCACCTATGTTAATAAAGCCAAGACGAGGCCCGACAGAGAAAACACAAGCTGTGTGCCAAACTGTAGATTATTAAAGTTAGGGTAAAGTAAATTTAAGACAAATAAATGGAAGACTGCTTTGCACAGCAGGACATACATTATAAAATCTTATTTTCCTCAAGAAGGCCCGAATGACTTCTAATCTTATTTAATAAAGAAAACTGCTCTTCTGAACGGCCTGGGAAGCGGCATTTTTCTTCTCTCCTCTCCCATGCAAAGTGACATTTATTTATTGTGCTTGGGAAGGACCAGCTCAAACCCATTCAAGAAGAACTGAGACTACAAATTCTAAGACTCACGAAGAGTGCTGCCAATCAGTGCTGTGTTACTCAGGGAAACCAGGTTTGTTCTGAGGTGCACCCCCACCCTTTCAGGTACAAGGTAACAGGGTTTCCATTGCTTATTCTCTCAGGAATACCCTGGTCACTTCCGCTGGAGGCAGGCTCCGAGTCTTCCCACTGTGGGAAAGCTTCTGTCCTCTTCTTGCTTCCCTTCCTGTCACTTGGGTGTCCTGTCATCTCCTTGCCAACCTCATCTCTCGGCAGTTCCAGCCACAGAGACCACAGAGAGAAGACGCTCTGTGGGTGTGGGGAGTAGCTCTCAGTCTGCAGCGACAAAAGGCGCTTGCCAAATAATCTCAGGGGCTTGGGCACGGGTCACCTGTAGAAGGCCAGTGCTGGGCCGGTGGTGGGGCCCAGCCTTACAGCAGCAGACCTCTGACTCTCAGTTCCCTCTGCCTGTTTCCCTAGCCCGTCCTGGCAGAAGCTGGGAGGCAGAGAGCGGAGGCCCTGGTAGTCTCCGGGAAGGGTACACATCCTAACTCCAGCTCCTGGAGAAGGTGTCTCCCAGACCCTGCCTCTTTTCCTGTCCTCAGAAGGGCTGGTGATCGAAAGCACCCAGCCCCTCTGAGGAATCGGGACAAACACCTGCACAAGGATGCCTCCCGTAGGTGTGCGGCCAGCCCCGTGGCAATCGAGGGACCTGGGCGGGGGGGACACGGTTTTATTTCCAGTGCCTGCTGACCTTCCAGCCTTGGGTGCCTGTGCTGGGGGAGGCGTGGCCTAGGGCGGTGCAGGGTGTAAATAGAATACAAAAGAGATTTGGTGAGTCTAGGTCGGGTGAACCGGATCAGTGGCAAGAGGCAAATGCGCTGAAATATTAACCATTACTGAGTGTTCCATGGCGCGGGGATGCAAAGGCGCAGAGCCCACCCGCAGGCCTCGGGCTCCCGCCAGGCTCCGCCCAGGCGCTACTCACCTACGCAGTTATCACAAAGGCTGCAATGGGAGGCGCGAGGGGGCCGGAAAATCTTGCAGGTGAAACAGTATTTAAGTTTCACGGTCTGGCCATTGATGATGACTTCTTTGGTTCTGGGAGGCGGGCGGTACCCCCCTGAACTGGTGCCGTTTGCGATATCTGTGGAGGAAAGAAGAAAAAGACCACACACCCTTCAGACCTTCCCTCGGCCTCGGCGGGACCCATCCGCCTGGAGTGTGAGCTCCGGGGGTGGCAGGCACAGCGGCTGGTAGGGCCCCTGTGCCCATGCTTTACTCGGGCCAGCTCCAGGACTCGCCCTCCACCGGGACTCAGGCTTCTTTGTTGCACACGTGCCAGGGGCCACGTGACTGAGCTCTGGCCAATGCCGCACACGTAGCCCCACCCAGCCAGGCCCTCCCTGTGGAACCCCGCCCCATTCCTTCTACCCCCTCCCCTCCCTGCAGGTGGCAGGAGAGGCCCCGAGCCACCTTGGGAGCCACAGCTGGGGACCTGCCTGACTGTACAGAGGAGGGCCACCTGGAGCTCTTCCTGCCTGCACAGGTCTATGAGCCTAAACTCCTGCTTTAAACCTGGGAAGGCTAGGGTGTTACTTGTTACAGCTGCTAGCCTTGCCCTAATTAATTACCACCCGAATTTGCTGTCCTGGAATGCTGGACTCCAAATCCAGCTCCAGGGTCCCTTCACTTTGCCCGTTGGCTTCCTCAAAAATGCCAAGTATAGAATGGGAGGGGGAGAATGCAGATTGTAAAAAATACATTTTTGAAAAATCATTAAATGTATATTTTGAGAATCATTTCTGCTGGGCGAGGTGGCTCACACCTGTAATCCCAGCACTTTGGGAGGCCGAGGTGGGTGGATCACGAAGTCAGAAGATCAAGACCATCCTGGCCAACATGGTAAAACCCATCTCTACTAAAAATGCAAAAATTAGCTGGGTGTGGTGGTGCATTCCTGTAATCCCAGCTAATTAGGAGGCTGAGGCAGGAGAATCTCTTGAACCAGGAGCTTGCAATGAGCTGAGATCGTGCCATTGCACTCCAGCCTGGCAACAGAGCAACAATCCGTCTCAAAAAAAAAAAAAAAGAAAAAAGAAAATCATTTCTACACATCTCAATAGCACCTTTAATTTTCAGAACCAGTTCTAAAAATGTCAATGAAAATACAAATGTAGAATTTTTAAATTTCGATTTTATCTTACAGTCTCTGATTTCACATTAGGATCAAAAGGGAGCTTTTAAAACTCACTTAAGGTGTGAACCCTGGCCTAGATACATTAAATGAGAATGACCCTGGTTGTTCTCATGTGGGCAAGGGTTGAGAACCCCTGCTTTCTGGGAAGATAAAACTTCCAGTTTTATTTCACCTAGACCCCTCACAGCCTAATTAGCCTTAACAAGAAGAATTTGGGGCAGCTGGCTGTGTAGTCAAGAACAGGAGCACAGGGGCAGAGGGAGAATAGCAAGAACTTCCATGAGGGCTTCAGCTGAGACTCTGTGGCTGACAGATACAAGCCAGACCTAAGGGACTGGATCAGTCCTGGGGCGCATCAGAGCTGGTAATGTTAAAGATGACTGTTCATTTTAATTCTCACCCTCTTAAAGCACATACTATCAAAGATGATTGCAAGATATTTTTGGTTCATTTCCAAAGTGGTAGGAATCAGTCCCATTACACACTCAGACCTGTCACACAACACCAACTCATCCTGGGCAAGAATCATGGAGCAGAACTGCTGAGATCCTGGTCCTGCCCTCAGAGATTCTTTCATTGGTGTGGGACATTGTATTAGTCTGTTTTCATGCTGCTAATAAAGATATACCCAAGACTGAATAATTTATAAAGGAAAGAGGTTTAGTTGACTCATAGTTCTGTATGGCTGCGGAGGCCTCAGGAAACTTACAATCATGACAGAAAGGGAAACAAACACATCCTTCACATGACAGCAGGAAGGACAAGTGCCAAGCAAAGAGGGGAAAGCCCCTTATAAAAGAATCAGATCTCGTGAGATCACTATCACAAGAACAACATGGGGGTAACCACCTCCATGATTCAACAACCTCCCACTAGGTCCCTCCCATAACATGTGGGGATTATGGGAACCACAACTCAAGATGAGATTAGGTGGGGACACAGCCAAACCATATCCTTCTGCCCCTAGTCCCTCCCAGATCTCACGTCCTCACATTTCAAAACACAATCATGCCTTTCCAACAGCTCCCTAAAGTCTTAGCTCATTCCAGCATTAACCCAAAAGTCCAAGTCCAAAGTCTCATCTGAGACAAGGCAAGTTTCTTCCATCTATGAGTCTGTAAAATCAAAAGCAAGTTACTTATTTCCTAGATACAATGGGGGTACAGGCACTGGGTAAATACAGCTGTTCCAAATGGAACAAATTGGCCAAAACAAATAGGTTACAGGCCCTATGCAAGTCCAAAATCTAATAGATCAGTCATTAAACCTTAAGATTCCAAAATATTTTCCTTTGACTCCATGTCTCACATCCAGGTCACACTGATGCAAGAGATAGGCTCCCACAGCTTTGGGCAGCTCCACCCCTGTGGCTTTGCAGGGTACAGCCCCACTCCCAGCTGCTTTCACGGGTGGTGTTGAGTGTCTGCAGCTTTTCTGAGCATACCATTCTGGGGTCTGAAGGACAGTGGCCCTCTTCTCACAGCTTCAATAGGCAGTGCCCCAGTTGGGACTCTGTGTGGGGGCTCTGACCCCACATTTCCCTCCTACACTGCCCTAACAGAGGTTCTCCATGAGGGCTCCACCCCTGCCAAAAACTTCTGCCTGAACATCCAGCCATTTCCAAACACCTTCTGAAATCCAGGCAGAGGTTCCCAAATCTCAGTTCTTGTCTTCTGTGCACCCACAAGACCAATACTATGTGGAGGCTGCCAATACTTGGGGCTTGCACTCTCTGAAGCCACGGCCTGAGCTGTACCTTGGCCCCTTTTAGCTATGGTTGGAGTGACTGGGGTAGAGTCCACAGGCTGCACACAGCAGGGGGGCCCTGAACCTGACCCAGGAAACCATTTTTTTCCTCCTAGACCTCTGGGCCTGTGATGGGAGGAGCTCCTGCAAAGGTCTCCAATATGTCCTGAAGACATTTTTCCCACTGTCTTGGTGATTAACATTCAACTCCTTGTTTCTTATGCAAATTTCTGCTGTCAGCTTAAATTTCTCCCCATAAAATGGGCTTTTCTTTTCCACTGCATGATTAGGCTACAAATTTTCCAAATTTCTATGCTCTGTCATGTCTCAAATGCTTTGCTGCTTAGAAATTTCTTCCACCAGTACCCTAAATCATCTCTCTCAAGTTCAAAGTTCCACAAATCTCTAGGGCAGGGGCAAAACGCCACCAGTTTCTTTGCTAAATCATAGCAAGAGTCACCTTTATTCTTGTTCCCAAGAAGTTTCTCATCTCCATCTGAGACCACCTCAGCCTGGTCTTCACTGTCCACATCACTATCAGCATATTGGTCAAAGCCATTCAACAAGTCTCTAGGAAGTTCCAGACTTTCCCACATCTTCCTGTCTTCTTCTGAGCCCTCCAAACTGTCCCAACCTCTGCCTGTTATCAAGTTCCAAAGTCACTTCCACATTTTCAGGTATCTTTATAGCAGTGCCCCACTATCCAGTACCAATTTACTGTATTAGTCCATTCTTATGCTATTATAAAGACATACCCAAGACTGGGTAATTTATAAAGGAAAGAGGTTTAATTGACTCACAGTTCTGAAGGGCTGGGGAGGCCTCAGGAAACATACAATCATGACAGAAAGGGAAGCAAATACATCCTTCACATGGCGGCAGGAAGAAGTGCCAAGCAAAGAGGTAAAAGCCCCTTATAAAACTATCAGATCTAATGAGAACTCACTATCATGAGAATAGCATGGAGGTAACCGCCCCCATGATTCAGTTACCTCCCACTACATGTGGGAGGTTCCTCCCATGACAATGTGGGGATTATGGGAACTACAATTTGGAACTACAATGAGATTTGGGTGGGGACAAAGCCAAACCATATCAAGCATTGAGATGTCTACAAACTCCTCAGAGATGTTGATATGGTTTGGTTTTGTGTACCTGCCCAGATCTCCTGTTGAATTGTAATTCCCATATCAGAGGAAGGGCCTGGTGGGAGGTTTTTGGATCATGGGGGTGGATTTCCTCCTTGTGGTTCTTCTGATAATGAGTTCTCATGAGATCTGGTTGTTTAAAAGTGTGTAGCACCTCCCCACTGCACCCTCTGTCTCCTGCTCTGGCCATTTAAGGCCGTCCTCTTTTCCTTCCTCCATGATTGTAAGTTTCCTGAGACCTCCCTAGCCATGCTTCCTGCGCAACTTGTGGAACCATGAGCCAATAAAACCTCTTTTCTTTATAAATGACCCAGCCTCAGGTAGTTCTTTATAGCAGTGTGAAAATGGACTAATACAGACGGGAGTCTGCAGCCAAAGATGAGAAGCCCTGCTCCAAGAGTGGTCCACCAGCATCGATATCATCTGACAGCCTAGCAGAGAAACGGGTTCTCGGCTTGTCCCAACTATGCATTTCAGTGAGATTCCCCAGTGACTGAAGCTTTCAGGTTGGAGAACCCCACTGTAGGGTGCCGGTAAATACTCCCCAGTCCACACATTTCTACGTGCCTCTTTATTATGTGCTCAAATACACTCACTTGCATGATAAAGAGCTAAACTTAGAGAACACAGCTTAGCCAGGTGAGGGGCCACATCACAGAACACACCCAGCACCCAAGCATTTTCATGCAGAGCACTTGGTGATTTAGAACAGCTCAGGGTATCTGGAGAGCTGTGCTGTTCTGCCCCCGAGCAGGGCTGCTGTCATTCACAGACAGTACCCATGACTCACATGTCATGATTCAGGGGCTCCAAAAGGTATGCCCCTCCCTGCAGTCTTCTTAAAAAAAATACATATATATACATATATATATGTGTATGTGTGTGTGTGTGTGTCTGTGTGTGTGTGTGTGTGTGTGTGTGTGTGTGTGTTTCTAATTTTTAAAGATAGAGTCTCACTCTGTCACCCTGGTTGGAGTGCAGTGGTACTATCATAGCTCACTGCAGCCTTGGCCTCCCAGGCTCAGGTGATCCTCCCACCTCAGCCTCCCAAACTTCTGGGACTACAGGCATGCACCACCACACCTGGCTAATATTTTATTTTATTTTATTTATTTATTGAGATGAAGTCTTGCTTCCTTTATTCATTTATTTATAGAGATGAAGTCTTGCTCTGTCACCCAGGCTAGAGTGCAGCGCATTACTTTGGCTCACTGCAATCTCTGCCTCCTAGGTTCAAGCCATTCTCCTGCCTCAGCTTCCCAAGTAGCTGAGACTACAGGTGTGTGTCACCATGCCCAGCTAATTTTTGTATTTTTTAGTACAGACGGGGTTTCACTATACATTGACCGGGCTGGTCTCAAACTCCTGACCTTAGGTGATCTGCCTGCCTTGGCCTTCCAAAGTCCTGAGATTACAGGCATGGGCCACACACCCAGCCTAATTTTTAAAATTTTTTTGTAGAGACACAGTCTCACTATGTTGTCAGGCTGGTCTCGAGCAATTGGCCTCAAGCAAGTGATCCTCCCACCCCGGACCCCCAAAGTGCTTACAGGCATGAGCCACTGTGCCCAGCCTCAGTCTTCTTTAAACGGCTGTCAGAGGGGGGGAAATCTGCGATAGCCCATTAGCCTAAGGCTTTGGTATTTGTGAAAGTACAATCCCAGAGTTAAGGGGAGCGCTTTGAACTGCTACTGGCCATGAATTATTCATGGGAAATTAAAGTTCCAGGTTGGAGGGAGAGTAGGCCGTGTGGAGGGCAGGGCGGGGGTGATGGCAGGAGGAAGAAGCAGGCCTCCTACTTCTCTCTTCCTGAGGCTCAACCCTTCTGCCTAGAATAGCTGTGGAGCCAGTCCAAGGACTCCGAGTGGCCTTGCCCTGCCAAGCAGGACACCCTCTTTCGGCAGGTGTCCCACCTGCCCGGCACTCCAGGTGGCTGCCCCATCAAATGCCAACTTCACAGGCATCTGGAGAGGCACTGAGCTCCAAAAGTAGGGGCCTTGAGAAGAGGGAGGCTTCCCAACTGATTCTGCAATAAAGAGAGAACAAAGAGATGGCACGGCTGTGTGCTTCCCCTGAGCATTGGATAGAAATCACTGGCTTTGAACCCATCAAAGATAAGGTCAGGTCTCTATGGGTGCCAGCTGGGTGCCACAGAGGCCTAGATTAATAATAATCCTTATGTCAGCTGTGAAATCTGCCTCTGTTTACTCCTGCAAACATGGGTAGAAAAACCAGACCTGGTATCTATTTTTACAAATAGCAACTCAATCAAACATCTACGTTAATTTCATCAGAAAAGTTTAGAAATTGAGTTGTGAAGGTGAATATTTTAAAATGCAGGAATGATGAACTTACCAACACTACAATTATTTAAATAGCCTAGTTCTGAGTAGCAACGACTTGCAAAAGCGAGTATTTGCTGGCACTCCTGAGGATAAACGCTATTGATCTTTTAGTTCCAAAGTGCATTTTTTAAAAGATTAAACCTCTGTTACAAAGTGAGCTGAAAGCTAGAATTCAAAAGACATAGTAAATTGAAGCTTAAGAATTAAATCCAAAGCCAAAACTCTTTGACTAAATATTTGGAGAGCTCTTTATGTAAAAGAAATGGATCAGAAGACCTGGATTCAGGGCCCAGCTATGCCACGGAAAGAGTCAACCAATATTTATGAAGGATTTACTATAAGCCAGTGGTGCACCCGGGGTTGCAGAGGGCTGCTAGGGTCCTGGGAGGGTGCTGCTGGGCTGTCGGATAAGCACAGTGAGTCTTGACCCCATCTTGCCACCCATTCTGATCTGATCCATTCTCCTGTCCCTTAGAGTCAGCTTTCTAAATGCAAGTCCCACCAAGAAACTCAGGCCCTCCCTCGCAAGACACAAGGTTGTCCGTGAGCCTTCTCTCTCCTTGACGATCTTCCACAGTGGCCTCCTTGGGTGTCCCTGAGCGGGGTACGCTGTTTTCTACCTCCAGGCATTTGCACGTGATGTTGTCTCTGCTCGGGATTCCCTCTCCTGCTGTCTCTGCTGTCTGTGCAGATAATCCTATGCTCTGAGGGCCAGTTCCAGCTTCTCTTGTGAAAACACTTTGCAAGCAGAGTTACTTGTTTCCTCCTTTGGGCTCTCACTGTGCCTGGCTCGTTTATTTATCCAGCCACTAGATCTGTATTGTGCTTCTAAGAGTGGACAGCTCTGGGCTGCAGCTGGGGACACAGCAGGAACTCAGACTTCTTTGCTGCTGCTGGTGTTTACAGGCCAAAGGGAAGACCCAGTATGATGATGTCAGGAGGATCTGTTTCCAGGTCTTCCTGCTGCTCTACTTTCAAGTCCCCATCGTCCAGCAGAGGGTCTAGCACATAGGAGGTACCCAAGATGGGGGACTGTCATGCTCCCGCGCCTCCACCCTGCCTGGGAGTCACAGCCGCACACCCTCAAGTTCTGCGGTTGTCCACCAGGCAGGCTGACCTTGTGCCTATAGCCCCTCCCTTGCAGAAGATGCCTCTCCAAGGTACTCTGTGGCTCCGACTCTTCTGAAACCTGTCCACAACCTGCTGCTGATCCAGAGCCAACCTTGCATGGCCGGGCGGCATCCCCAACAAGGGCTGGCTGAGAAGCCCTGCTGTGTACCTCAGGGGCCACGCTGCTCTTTCTTCCACACAATGCATCCAACAGCTGCTCAGGCCCACGGCTTTCAGGCACGCTTGCATCCAGGGCAGATGGGAACAAGGGGCCTTGAAACCAGGGCTTCATATACCAACCTCAGCACAAAAGCAGTTTTTCTTCAGTGTTCCAGCCTGAGGCCAGTGGCCCATCATGAAGTCTTCCTCTTATCCCTGGAGATCACAAGCATGTGTGGCCTGTGTCATGCGGCACAAAGAAGCAGAGGGGGGTTTCCTGCTCTACTCGATTTTTCTAGTTCTGGATTTTTTGTTGGAATTTTGGTTTCCTTGGGCTGTTGGCAACAATTGTGCCTCTGCCTCTTCGGGCTGCTCTTTGTGGTTTAAATACAGCGATTGAGAAAGAAATAATAGGCATTTGCAATAGCTAGTGAGTCAAACACTAGGATTTGAGGGGGAACCTCCAGCAGTTCTGCAAGTGTATATGAGTCAGTATTTTTATTTTTTATTTTTTGGAGATAGAGTTTTGCTTTGTTACCCAGGCCAGAATGCAATGGCACGATCTCGGCTCACTCCAACCTCTGCCTCCTGGATTCAAGCAATTCTCCTGCTTCAGACTCCCTAGTAGCTGGGACTCCAGGGTCCCACCATCACACCTGGCTAATTTGTCTTGTATTTTTAGTAAAGACAGGGGTTTCACCATGTTGGCCAGGCTGGTCTCTAACCCCTGACCTTAGGTGATCTGCCTGCCTCGGCCTCCCAAAGTGCTGGGATTACAGCCATGAGCCACTGTGCCTGTCCCGAGTCAGTATTTTTCAAGGAAATTTTTATACACAAGCATTTTGAATGTAAAAGCTTGAAATGGTCTCTTCCTTCATAGAGTGCCCCAACCAATTGGTGGACGTTGCTGGCATCGAGGCAGAAGTAATAACAGCACCTACACATACTATACTACACGTAGTGTTAGCCTTGCCATCAGGCCTGTGGGCGAAAATCAGGGGAGCTGGGGATGAAGAAACTGGGGCTGTGCAGGGTGTGGGCTCAAGGACTGGAAGCTGCCTGCTAAATTGTTGCACACACAACCCCTGGGCTTGTCAGAGGCCTATCAGCTCTTTAACTTCTGCCTGTGACTTTAAGTAAGTCATCTTTCCTTCCTGAAGGAATAACAGAACACTTTTATCCTGGTAGATCCATTTGTCTCTCGTCGGATGGATCCCTGCCCCAAATTCAGGGATCAAATGTCTATGTGTTGCCCTAGAAAGTAACTGGACTCTGCTTTCTTACAATGCAAAAAGAAAAATCCCAACTTATAAAAGGTGTGGATTAAGGTTCTTTCCTGCCATTGCAGCTGCAGTGGTACTGCCCTAACTGCCCTCAGGCTGGGGAAGGGACAAAGGGCCTAGTCACTACGCTGGCACCTCCAGCACACCACAGCCACCATACGAAGAGGAGGCCAGGCTCTCTTCCCTGTAAGCCCCTACCTCCCACTTCTCAACAAGTAGATTCCCCAGCTCAGGCCAGCAGCGCAGGCTCCCTGCCTCCCGGCTGAGCACTCTGAGTGTTCACTCCCATCCAGAGCAGCAGCTCAGCCGTTCTCTGAGGTGCAGCTCCCAGAGGCAACTGAGAGCTCCTCGGCCACTGCCACTGCCAGGGTGCTGCCTTGCTGCCCTTGGACTGGGAAAGGAGCAAAGACCCTGAGTGCTTCAAGCCAGTCAGCTGCAGGTGCCCTAAGGAGAAGACCAGGCTGTCTCCCCTGGGACCCACCTGCCCATCCTGCTTATCACCAGAAAGATCCCCTCCACTCAGGTTCACAGCACAGCTGCCCCATCCAAGGCCAATCGCACTGATTGATAGTGACTCTGCATCTTTCGGGGGGTGGAGCCCCATGGCAGAAGTGAAAGGCCCTCTGCTACAGCCACTCCCCTTCCTCTGCTGCTTCCAAGCT
This sequence comes from Cacajao melanocephalus, assembly GCA_963573385.1. Classification (NCBI taxonomy): domain Eukaryota; kingdom Metazoa; phylum Chordata; class Mammalia; order Primates; family Pitheciidae; genus Cacajao; species Cacajao melanocephalus. The sequence goes on from CAUYLG010043692.1 coordinate 93,278, forward strand.
GGGGACAGAATATAAAGCCTGAGCTTACCCCAGAGCTGCAGTGGGCAGCCTGGGAGTGCCAAGCCAAGATCTGCAGCCAGCACCTAAGTGGGAGAGGTGCCTACACCTCAGAACTCTTAGAGGGAGCACAGCTGCAAATGTGAGGAAATGCCGAGGAGCCGCATGGCTGACAAAAAGCCTACCTGCTGGCCATTATGCTTAAATGCCATCTAATGTATCAAGGCCCAAAACTTCAACACCAAAAAAAAAAAAAAAAAAAAATTGCTAATATACTCCCCATGTGAAACCAAAGCCAAGAATTCAACCGTAAATAAAGACCTTGCACAAAGCTTTTGTCCTCTGAAAACATCCAGAAAAGTCTACTGACTGTACTCAACTTACACGACAGTGAAAGGACCACCAGCCCACGTGGATGAGAAAGGGCCAGCATGAGAACTCTGGCAACTCAAAAAGCCAGAATGTCTTCTTTCCAAACAACTGCATTAGTTCCCCAGCAAGGGTTCTTGACCAGGCTGAAATGACTGAAATGACAGAAACAGAATTCAGAGTACGGAGAGCAACAAAGATTACTGAGGTTTAGAAGAAAGTTGAAACCCAATCCAAGGAATCCAAGGATTGCAATAAAATTATACAGAAGCTGACAGATGAAACAGTCCTTATAAAAAAGAACCAAACTGATCTGATAAAGATGAAAAACATACTATAAGAATTTCATAATGAAATCACAAGTATTAACAGCAGAATAGGCCAAGCTGAGGAAAGAATCTCACAGCTTAAAGACTGGCTCTGAAATAACTCAGTTAGACAAAAATAAAGAAAATAGAGTAAGAAAGAATGAACAAAACCTCTGAGAAATAGGGAATTAGGTAAAGGGACCAAATCAACGGCTCATTGGTGTTCCTGAAAGAGACAGGGAGAAAGCAAGAAACTTGGAAAACTATTTCAGGATATCATACGTGAAAACTTCCCCAACCTTGCTAGAGAAGCTGACATTCAAATTCAGGAAATGCAGAGAACTCCTACAAAATAATACACAGAAGACTAACCCAAAGACACATAATCATCAGATTCTCCAAGATGAAAATGAAAGAAACAATTAAAGAAAGGTAGAGAGAAGAGGCAATTCACCTACAAAGGGAACCCCACCAGGCTAACAGCAGACTTTTCAGCAGATACCCTAAAAGCCAGAAGAGATTGAGAGCCTATATTCAGCATTCTTAAAGAAAAGAATTTCCAACCAAGAATTTCATATCCAGCCAAACTAAGCTTCTTAAGTGAGGGAGAAATAGGATTCTTTTCAAAGCAAATGTTGAAGAATTCCTTACCACTGGACCTACCTTAAAAGGGGTCCTGAAAAGAGCACTAAATATGGAAAGGAAAGACCATTACCAACCACTGCAAAAACACACTTAAGTACATAGACCATTGACACTATAAAGCAACCACACAAACAAGTCTGCATAGTAAGCAGCTAACAACGTGATGACAAAATCAAATCCACACATATCAATACCAACTTTGAATGTAAATGGGAAATGCCCCAATTCAAAGGCACAGAGTGGGCTGGGCATGGCAGCTCACACCTGTAATCCCAGCACTTTGGGATGCCCAGCTGGGCAGATCACTTGAGGCCAGGAGTTTGAGACCAGACTGGCCAACATGGAGAAACCCCATCCCTACTAAAAATACAAAAAGCCAGGCATGGTGGTATGTACCTGTAGTTCCAGCTACTTGGGAGGCTGAGGTAGGTGAATGGCTTGAACCTGGGAGGCAGAGGTTGCAGTGAACTGAGATTGCATCACTGCACTCCAGCATAGGTGACAGTGCAAGACCCTGTCTAAAAAAAAAAAAAAAAAAAAAAAAAAAAGGCACGGAGTGAAAACCTATATAAAGAAGCAAGACCCAATGGTATATTGTCTTCAAGGGACCCATCTCACATGCAGTGACACCCATAGGCTCAAAATGAAGGGATGGAGAAAAATCTACCAAGCAAATGGAAAACAATAAAATCAGGGGTTGCTATCCTAATTTCAGACAAAGCAGACTTTAAGCCAACAGAGATCAAAAAAAGACAAAGAAGGGCCTTACATAATGGCAAAGCATTCAATTCAACAAGAAGACCTAACTATCCTAAATAGATATGCACCTAATACAGGAGCACCTAGATTTATAAAGCAAGCTGTAAGAGACCTATGAAGAGACTTAGACTCTCACACAATAATAGTGAGAGATCTCAACACCACATTGACAGTATTAGATCATCAAGGCAGAAAATTAACAAAGATATTCAGTACCTGAACTCAATACTTGGCCAAATGGACCTAGGACAAACATCCACAGAACTCTCCACCCAAAAACAAGGGAATATACATTCTTCTGTTTGCCACATAGCACATACTCTTAAATTGACCACACAATCAGACATAAAACAATCCTCAGCAAATTAAAAAAAAAAAAAATCACACCAACCACACTCTCAGACCACAGCATAAGAACAATAAAAATCAATACTGAAAAACTGCACAAAACCATACAATTACATAGAAAATTAAACAACCTGTTCCTGAATGACTTTGGGGTAAATAATGAAATCAAGGTGGAAATCAAGTTTTTTGAAACTAATGAGAACAAAGATACAACATACCAGAATCTCTGGGACACAGCTAAGGTAGTGATAAGATGGACATTTATAGCACTAAACGGCCACATCAAAAAGTAGGAAGGATGTCAAATGTCAAACTAACCATCTAACATCACAACTAGAGGCAGAGAAGCAAGAGCAAACCAAATAGAAGACAGAAATAACCAGATCAGGGCTGAACTGAAGGGAACTAAGAAACAAACAAACACAATTCAAAACATCAACAAATCCAGGAGTTGGCTCTTTGAAAAAATTAGTAAGACAGACTGCTAGCTAGACTAATTAAAAAAAAGAGAGAAATCCAAATAAACACGATTAAAAACGGCAAAGGGAATATTACCACTTATTTAACCCCCTCAGAAATACCAAAAGTAACCAAGTGACTACCATGAACACCTCTATGCAGACAAACTAGAAAATCTAGAAGAAATGGATAAATTCCTGGACACATATAACCTCCCAAGACTGAACCAGGAAGAAACCGAACCCCTGTAGCCACGTCTGGGATGTTGGCCTTCCTCCTGAGTGCCAAAGTGACTGTTAATTTTATGTGATAACTTGACTCAGTCATGTGCCAGTTGTTCAGTCAACCACCAGTCTAAATGCTGCCATGAAGATAATTTTTAGATGAGATTAACATTTAAATCAGCGGACTTTGAGTAAAGCGGATTCCTCTCCCTAATGAGGGTGGGCCTCCTTTAATCAGGTGCTGATCTTCAGAGCAAATACTGAGCTCCTCTGAGGTAGAAGAAATTCTCAGTACTGTACACTGTAGAAACCCCACCCTCGTTTCTGTCTAAACCCCACCCTCTAAATCCTGCTGTCCTTCAGGATTTACACTCAAGATGGCAACACCAACTCACTTGACTTTCCAGCCTGCTGGCCTGCCCTGCAGATTTCAGACTCGCCAATCCCACAATCAGAACAAGCCAATTCCTAAAGTAAACCTGCCTCTTCCTTGCCCCCCATACATATATTCTGTTTGTTTCCCCAGATATTTCTCTAGAGAGCACTGACTAATACAGAGGCCAAGAAGGGTTCCGTATTGTGTGGTCACGTGACCAGGTAGGCAATTAAGTGATATCACATTGACTGCAGTATCAAAGACAAATCGGCTAGGCAAGAAAGAATGGATCTATGTCCAGTTGGGAGGGATTTGGAATACAAGCTTGAGACGATGTTGGCTTGAAAAAGGGTGGTGGCCATGGTGATGGAGAGAAGTAGATACATTCCAGAAACTTTAAAATGGGAAAACCAATGATAAATGGATGTAGTGAATGAGAGCCAGGCAGGTGACCAGGGTGATCTTGGATTCTGGCTCAGGCAGGGAGCCCGGGGCAGTCCGTGGGGGGGTTCTGTGGTGCTGCAGTGAGGGGAGTGGGAGGAGGCACGTATATGGTACTGAGCATGAACAGATACCATCTGGGAGGTGCACATGCAGAGTTGGACCTCAGAGGAAGGGTCGAGGCTGAAGATAAGTATTCAGCAATGACACGGGCACTCCAGTGTTTGTTTTATGTATTTATTTTTTTGAGACAGAGTCTCACTCTGTCACCCAGGCTGGGGTGCAGTGATACAATCTCTGCTGACTGAAACCTCTACCTCCTGGGTTCAAGTGATTCTCCTACCTCAGCCTCCCGAGTAGCTGGAATTACAGGCATGCACCACCATACCCGGCTAATTTTTGTATTTTTAGTACAGATAGGGTTTTGCCATGTTGGCCAGGCTCGTCTCAAACTCCTGACCTCAAGTGATCCACCCGCCTCAGCTTCCCAAAGTGCTAGGATTACAGGTGTGAGCCACTGTGCCTGGCCTCTCCTGTGTTTAATTGCAAGGAGCAATTAATGTGGTGGTGTTGAGGCATCTAGTCCATGCCAAACATGTTTGAGAAAACCCGAAATCTGGTGTTCCCTGTAGGAAGCTGATGTGAGTACTAGCGCAGCCAAGGTACTAGGAACCTAGCAGCAAAGAAACCCCCTAGGTTTCTTACAGAGTAGTGTTCCCCAGTACGCTTGAACACAGACCTCATAACCATCCGTGCATCTGCCCCACCAAGGCCCACCAGCACTGGGAATGCTGATGTGGGAGGGTGGACCCTGCCAGGGACATCTTGGAACTTCCTTTGGAGTAGAGTGGCAAGGCTGAGCTGCGCTCCCTCTGGGCTGGACAGAGAGTACTAGAAACAAAGCTCAGCCAGGACCAGCAGCTGGTGGGAGCAATTAACCCATCATGCCCAGAATGCTTGGACCACATATACAAAGATGGGAAGGGCATGGAGCTAAGCAGTGTGAGAGACCAAAGCTGGAATGATTTAAGAATGCATTCGCTTGGAGAGGGATCCTTCACGAAGGGCCTAGAAGGGAGCCACAGCGGGCGGCAGGTGGCCTACCCCACGACAGAGATGGGGATCTGGAAGGGCCCTGGGGCATGTCCCATAGAGATGATTAGCCTCTGCCCGCACTGGCGGCATGCAGGGCCGGGAGGCTGAGCAGATTTTTTTTTCCCTTTGGGCTCAAACCATTCTGGTGAGCTTGCCCTCATGAGCAGAGCGGGACATGAAGGGCCTGCCACCGGGTACACGCTGGTCCTATGAAATGGGATGCAACTGGTGTGGATGCTTTCCAGTGCTGGGAGGGAGTGGCACACAGGGTTGGAGAGCCCTGACAGTGCTCTGACTTGCAGAGGAGTCCCCAGAGCTCCTCAACAGCTGGAAGGAGGGAGTAAGTGGTGGGAAAGATGAAATGGGGAATAAGGCCGTGACAGACAAAGAAAGGGGGATGGCAAGTGCACACGATCCTTGCCTCTCCGGGAACATGAAGCTGGCTTTGAGCTGTAGTGAGTAATTTTGTTAGAAAACACGAAGGATTTGGGCTTTTCCCAGACTTGGTCATCAAAGGGTGTATGGGATGATCTCTTGAGGAGAGAACTTTGTCTAGGAAGCCATTTGTAGGATAAGAACTTTAAATAGGCCCTCTAGCACCATAAGAACCTGACTGCTTAGGGCCTTAACAAGGAATTGAGGGGAGAAAAAACCCAGTGGAAATATTAGTAGAAAATAGGGGAAAGCAGTCTTTTTCTGTCTACTTAATAGAGAACAGAAAAACGTGGCCTCGAAGAATGAGCTTCATGTGTACGCAATGCTAGTTTCTCTTATTCATTCATTCAAATATTTATTAGGCACCTACTGTATGCCCAACCATCCTCTAGGTGCTGTAGATACAGTGGTAAACAAAATTCTCTTTCCTATTGTGGCCTATACTGTAGGGAAGCCAGATAAACCCAGAGTCTGTATTTTTAACAATTTAAGGGTGCAGACAAATCACACTTAATGGCAGATCTTAAACTTGGGTGACGATCAGGATCACCCAGGGCAGTGGTTCTCAGCCAGGGCGACTTGCTACCCAGGGGAAATCTGAAAACATCTAGAGACGTCTGTAGTTGTCATGAAGTGGGAGGGAATGTCACAAGTGGCATCTAGTGGGTGATGGCCAGGATGCTGCTAAATGTCCTATGATGCACAGAACAGCCCCTCCCAACACAGAATATTCCATCCCAAATATCGACAGTGCTGAGGCTGAGAGGCCCTGACCTAGGGTCTTGCTACTCAAAGTGTGGGCCATGGACCGGCAGTATTGGCATCACCCGGAAACTTGTTAGAAATGAATAATCTCAGCGCCTCCTCCCAGCCTCGACCCTGCTGAGCCAGAATCTACATTTTCAAAGATTCCCCCCACACACCCCCTACCCTGAATTTGGATTTGGATGCACATGAAGGTCTGAGGAGCCTTGCTGTAGGTGCACGTGTTTATTAGCAGGCAAGTCAAAATTAACAGCAAGTCAGCTAACTCGTTAGCTAAGCTCGGTGAAGTCCCAGCTCTCCTTTTAGGTACTCTGGCAAGCACTATGCATGAAAAGTTTACTTACCTAGAAGGCTCAAAAAAAAAAAAAATGCAGATTCCTCATTCCTGAAGATTCTTATCTGCAGGAGGGGCTAAGAGTGTGTATTTTTATAAAGGCTCCCTGCGTACATCTGAGGCCCATGGCAAATACCACACAAGCAACAGCTGAACCCCAAGGCTGCGTTTCAGTACCATTAGCTGGGGAATCTAAGCAGCTGGCTGAGAACACAGACTACAGAGAAAGATGCAAGTCATGTACAAAGATGCTCACATCACCCAAAGAGCTGATATTATCTAGTTAATTACGGAAGGTCTGCTCAGCAAAACAGCCAGGCCAGGTGTTCACACTGTTTGTTTTTGTTGTTATTCATAGCAGTGTGACTTTCCATTCAAAGAAACTTTTACAAGGAACCTCAGTATACAAAACAGATGAGAGTGAGGCAGCTCTGGTTTATGGGGGCACCCACCATGTCTGTCCCTTGCTCGGGCTCCACGAGGCACAGTTTGAAAAACATCATGACAGACAACAGCTGTGGCCTAGAGTGCATGCTGATTTTAGGTGAAAAAGACACTATTAAAGTACATTTCATTCAAGGAGAAATCTCATACTTCTAATAATTTAAGGGTGCAGACAAATTACACCTAATGGCAGATCTTAAACTTGGCTGATGATCCGGATCACCTAAGGCAGTGGTTCTCAACCAGGGTGATTTGCCTCCCAGGGGAAATTTGAAAACATACAGAGATGTCTGTAGTTGTCATGAGTGGGAGGGAATGTCACAAGTGGCATCTAGTGGATGATGGTCAGGGATGCTGCTAAATGTCCTACAATGTGCAGGACAGCCCCTCCCAACACACAATATTCCATCCCAAATATCAACAGTGCTGAGGCTGAGAGGCTGAGGGAGCCTCTGCATTAAGTTGAGATGACTATTTGCATGAACTTTAACGTGACTATGGGGTGGCAAACGTCAGTGTTCAAAAATGATTTCATGAATAGAAACACAAATATTCCTACAAACTGTTTTGAAAATACAAGTTCCAGAAAATGGAAATAGAGAATGGCCTCAGTAAAGAGTATGATTTTTTGATCTGGTGGAGAAAACAAGCTTCAGCTTTTCCATTTTTAAACTACGACAATCTCAGTTCCTGCAGTTCAGGGACATTGTCATTCATGCAAAGACCTTGAACTGTCAGATGCTATGATGTTAACAGCTATCAAAAGCTCTTTTTTCAGGGGATGCCCAGATTCTGTAGGGCAATATATGTATATAGTACTAATTAGAACAATTAGAAACAGAATAAAAAAGTGTTTAGTTACTGTGACCTTTTTAGTTTAACTGAGTTAATCCAATACATGCTTATAACAAAATGAAAATTAATGACTACCTTATTTTTTGCCATACTATTTTTTCCACATGGATGCCAAAGCCTTGCCCTTGAATGGAAAAGAGAGTGGCTTTGTCCTTGCCAAATTTTAATTTCCCTCAAAATGTGTCAAAGTTCTCTGAGTACGTACACAAAACCGCTGTGCTGTGTAAGTGAAGATCAGTTCTTCTACTGAAAGCCAAAGCTAGAAATATCTGTGTGTGTTTCCACTTTGTGGGGCATAATTTCTGCATTGTCAGAAATTGGTAAATCTTGTACAGTGATGGAGATCAATTTGGGCTGACAGTGTTTGCATTACTGTGAGACAAGTAGACAAGAACAAAGGTAAAAAGTGAACACTGGACACCATGCTATGGCAGGGCCAGGCTTCATCATGATCACCAGAAAAATCAGATGGGCTTTTATTGAAGTTTGAGTGGCATTAATATTGAGGGCACTCACAAAGACCTGAATGCAAGGGCCGCTTTATCGCTCATTCTACACAGGACTGTTGCAAGATTTTATCTTTAGCAGTGAAGAAAAGAGAATTAAGGTTACCAGTACAGAAGCCGGGGATGCTATTTATAAGTACACTATACTTTAAAGAACAGAAATGCCCATCTATTATGGTCCTAAGATTTTTTTTTTTGCCTCTAATCAACACAAATTGGATAAAATGAATAAGAATCTTCAGTAACCAAGGTTAACCAATATAAACCAATATATATACAAGCTTAAAAATATTTGTAAATATTTAATGACACAAACAGTTGGAAACTATAAAGAAGACAATATACCATTTAAAACAGAAAAACACAACCACAAAACTCTAGAAATAAAGCTAACAAAAAATAGTTGGTGGCTTCCATATGAAGAAAAAAACAAGAAAACAATATAGATACTTGAAGGGGGTCTGAAAACCCTGGGGAGGCATTCTGTATCCTGCAGTGGAAGATTCACTATTTTAAATATGTCAGTTCTTCCCAGATTACTTTATACATCTGTTACAATGCTAATAGAAATCTCAATAGGATTTAGAAAAATTTTGACAAATTTGACAGAATGATTCTAAACTTCATCTGGAAGAATAAATGTGAGAGTATTTGAAAAATAATAAGGGGAAATCATTGGCCTGAGAATAAATAAAACAATGAAACAAAATAGAAGATCCCCAGTAGACAAATTCTCTAAGATTTAGTATCTGATAAATACAGCCTTTCGAATCAGTGGAGAAAGCATAGACTATTATTATTATTTTGTTTATTTATTATAAATAAACAAAATTAGGATAGACAGCTAATCATCTGAGGGGAAAACCTGAAGTTAAAACCATACCTTCTAATACATACCAGAGGCTAAAACGTAAAAAATACAAGAACTAGAAAAATATACATAAACTTATCCGATTTGGAGGAGTGGAGTGGGGAGAGGTTTTTGGACAGACAAGTTTTTAAATTTGTATATGGTCAGACTGAATCTTTCCTTTATATATGTTGGCTTGTCACATATGTCCAGCAACATAAAGAAAAGACTGATAGTCTGAACCACATAAAAAATCAAAATCCTATATGTCAAAAAACTTCATAAAAATGCAAATGATAAAGTAGAAAAACATCTGTAACATATATAACAAAGGGTAGTATCTTTAAAGAGCTCTTACAAATGAATAGAAAAAAGTCAAATATTCCAGTAATAAAATGGGCAAAAAAGATGAACAGGCAACTTACACAAGAAATAACAACTATCAGTAAATATATTTTTAAAAGTTGGTGATTTGCACCCAACTGCCAATTTCAAACAAATGAGGTCAGAAGCTAATTTTATATGACAATATTTGGTATTGTTGAGAGCAGTGAGGATAAGGTTGCTCATGTACTTTTGGTGAGAATATAAATTTATAAAACCTGGGGGAAACAAGTTAGTTGTGTATCTCAAAACATTAAAATAGTATGTATCTTCTGGCCCAGCAACAGCATTTTTAGGCATTTGACTTAAGGAAATTTTCATGAATACTGATTGTAACTTATTTTTTATGATTCATATTAAAAACTGGAATCAACTTCAACATCAACAAGAGGAGATTTATTAAACAAATTATGATGTGATCATACACTGGATTACTACATACCTAATAAAAATGAAATACCTGTTAAGAAAGATTCATAGTATATTAAGAGGAAAAAAAAATCTGTCTTCAACATAGTAATGTACAATGTGATCCCACTGGGTAAAAATATAATATGCAGAGAAAAAACTGGAAGGATAGATCAAAATGTTAATTATGAATATCTCTGGTAGAATTAAGTAAATACCTTTAATATATTAAAATCTATTTTCATTTTCTTTATTCTTTTTAAGGATTCTATGATGGAAATATATTACTTTATAGTCAGAAAAATATTCCTTCTAAAACAGTTTGGAAATAGGCATAAAACATTTGCAAAAGAAATTGGTTCCCTACAATTCATAAATTTAGATGTCAATGAAGTATTTCTGCTGCTTTGAAAAAAAATACAAGTTCATAGTTTTCATCGATGACTTTTGAAAGATGTCCCCTCTATTTCTCCTAAAGGCTGGTTGTGAGTGAGTAGAAGGTTTTCAGATTCTCATTTCATTCTGAAGCTCCATGACAAGGAGGTATGTCGCTCACTGGGGCCACTTGCAGCTCTTTGAATTTTAAGTCAGCTCCTGGCCCTCTGTCAGCCCCACAGTGCTGTGGGGCTGAGTCCAAATATTAGCCCACTAAATACAGATTGTTTCAGTGTAACCACATCAAACCAATCTGGCTTAATGTTGTTTTTTTTTGAGATGGAGTCTCACTCTGTCACCCAGGCTGGAATGCAGTAGCACCATCTTGGATCACTACAACCTCCACCTCCCAGATGCAAGCGATTCTCTGGCCTCAGCCTCCTGAGTAGCTGGGGCTATAGGCACACGGCACCACATCCAACTAATTTTTGTATTTTAAGTAGAGACAGGGTTTCGCCATGCTGGCAAGGCTGGTCTTGAACTCCTGACCTCAGGGTGATCCATCTGCCTTGGCCTCCCAAAGTGCTGGGATTACAGGCATGAGCCACCACACCCAGTGGGTTAAACCTTTATGTAACAAAGTTGTGATTTGTTTTTCAGTTGCCATGGACTGCCAGGTTGAAGGTAACATAACCTGAGCATGCCCAGATGAACAAAACCGGCAACTACAGGTAGAACCTAAGTGCTTGGAATGAGAAGTGGGGACGAAATTAAGAAGTGGACACTGCCTGGCATCCAGGATCCAATTAGATTGAGCTCTGGTGTCAGCCCATGGCAGTCAGAAGGTGCTCCCAGCATCACTGCATTACAAGATCCAATTAGATCATGCCTCATTATCCTACGCTTTTAAATCTGCCCCAGCCCCCAGCTTGAGGAGACACAGCTTTGGGAACCATCCCTGGTGTTCTCCTTACTTGTTACAAGTAATAAAATTCCCTTGCTAGGCCAGGCCTGGTGGCTCGCGCCTGTAATCCCAGAACTTTGAGAGGCCGAGGTGGGTGGATCACCCTGAAGTCAGGAGTTCAAGACCATCCTGGCTAACATGGTGAAACCCTGTCTCTACTAAAAATACAAAAATTAGCCGGGCATGGTGGCACGTGCCTGTAATCCCAGCTACTTTGGAGGCTGAGGCAGGAGGATGTCTTGAACCCAGGATGCAGAGGTTGCAGTGAGCCGAGATCATGCCACTGCACTCCAGCCTGGGTGATAGAGCAAGACTCTGACTCAAAAAAAAATCCCTTTGCTAAATTTTCCTTGGTTGTGGTCATTGGGCTGATGCCCCCTCAAGCAACCAAACCCACCCAGTATGGGTAAGAAAATTCTAGTGACCTAGATGGGACTGGGACTTGGGTTCTGACCCCAAACTCCTCGAAGACTCCCTATGGGCAGAGAAGTGGGCAGTGGTAGCTTGCCTGGGCTAACTCACATTGCCTGAGAGGTGCTGGGTGTGATTTCCAGGGAAGTCCCTGGAAATCACAGGTGTCCAGCCCACCAGAGTGTCACTCGGACCTACTCTGAAAGAGAAGTGGCCGTCTGGACCTTTTGTTCAGCGCTCCTTCAGGGTGTAAGTGGATTTCACCCTGTGGGCTGACTGAAAGAGTCATCCTCTGCATCTAGCAATGGGATCTCTGGACTAAGCACAGCACACCTCTGGTTTGGGGCTGTCCTTTTCCTTGGCCATTTTGTGCTCTGAGGGACTGAAAAACATCCCCTCCTAGCAAACAGTGGTTTCTCTTTCTGGCCACTTTGTGCTCTGGCAGACTGAGAGACACCCTAGCCTGGCAAATAGCAGTCTGGATCTGGCTAGCCAACAGAGGGACTGGCTTCAGGAATTTGGTTTTTTTTAGAGAGACAGATTTGAGCTTTTCCGTCTGTCTCCCTGCCAGTTGACTTGCAATAGAGCTTTTCTTCTCTCAAAAGCCAGTGCCATAGTATTGGCCTCTATGTGCATCAGGCAGTGGGCCCACTGATTGCTTGGTAACATCAGCATAACATTTATCTCTAAGTGCCTTTTATGCTACTGGGAATTGTATTTTTTCGTCTGTCAAAATATTATCCAGCTTGTGCACCAAGAGAAAGCCTGGGGCAGCAGAAAGAGCATTTTCCTGGGAATCAAGAAACCGAGTTATATTGTTCCCGCTCTGCCACCACAAGTGACTCAACTTCCCTGGGTCACTTAGGTGAATATAACAGAGGGCTGGAGAAAGAGGTTTCTATCTGTTTTGGGGTCTAGGATTCTGGACATGGGTATCTCTGTACCCAACCTTTTTGTTTGTTTGTTTGTTTGTTTGTTTGAGAATTGCTCTGTCGCCCAGGCTGGAGTGCAGTGGTGCAATCTCAGCTCACTGCAACCTCTGCCTCCTGGGTTCAAGCCAGTCTCCTGCCTCAGCCCCCCATAGTAACTGGGATTATGCGCCACCATACCCAGCTAATTTTTGTATTTTTAGTACAGACAGGGTTTCTCCATGTTGGCCAGGCTGTTCTCAAACTCCTGATGTCAGGTGATCCGCCCACCTCGGCCTTCCAAAGTGCTGGGATTACAGGCATGAGCCACCGCACCCGGCCTTTTGACTCCACTGACCCTTGCTTTGCTTTGGGCTCTTTAACATGCATGTGACTGAATCTGAATAACACTGAGTAACTTGCCTATGTTCCCCATAAACTAATTTCTTGTATTTTTGCCTTATTCCCACAAATAGATGGTCAGTGTAGGCACACAGTAGGCAAGCAGTTAATCAATGCTTGTTTAACCCAAATCCAGCCCACCATTAATTACACCAAAAATCTCAACACTTATCTACTTAGAGCGATTAAATGAAGTTATTCAAACAACCTTTTTTTTTTTTTTGAGACAGGGTCTCATTCTGTTGCCAGGGTAGTACAATCTTGGTTCGCTGCAACCTTGACTTCCCAGGCTCAGGCGATCCTCCCACCTCAGCCTCCCAAGTAGCTGGGACTACAGGTGCATGCCACCACACCTGGCTAATGTTTTTGTATTTGTAGTAGAGGTAGGGCTTCACCGTGCTGCCCAGGCTGGCCTTGAACTCCTGAGCTCAAGCGATCCACCCGCCTCGGCCTCTCAAAGTGCTAGAATTGCAGGTGTGAGCCATCCTGCCCGGCCTAAATAGTCTTATTTTTGAAAATACTTTACAACAAAAGCAGCATGCAGGACCTCACCCACAGATCTCTATCATTTCACCCCTCCTGTCCCACAAGGACCTTGGAGGACCCAGAGTAGCAGTCAGAGGCCCAAACCTGTGAGTTCTCAAAGGGAAATCAGGCAAAAATGAGTTTTTCCTAAGTTTGATTGTAAGATTGCCAATATTGATTCTGCCCTCCTTTACTGGTGCTCAGTGGTACTTTAATACAGGACTATAAGTGTCAAATTGTAAGGGCTGACAGATTTAAGAAATTATTTCTTGGCAAGCACCTTGTGATCAATAGCAGTTTGGTCTAGATTTTGACATAACACAAAACTTATTTCATTTATCTTTGTATTATTTTCAATGTTTGCTACCTTGCAGAGTGTTTGACAACTCACTGGACATCTAATGTAGTGGGTTGAAAGAGGAAAACACTGAGTTTCTAGTTCTAGAGATTAGTCTGTACTGGTCACCAATTTCTACATATTTTAAAAAAATGTATGCATAATATAAAAGACAATTCCTAAATGCCTCTAATTCTCTCTAGCCAAATAGACATACTGATGCCTCTGAATGTATTTTCTTTTTTCCCCCCACTTCTGGAAAAGAAAGAGACTTGCTCAGGTCCCTGGTGTGGTTGGCATGAAGAGGAGAGAGGGAATTGGGATCTGAATCTCTGTCTTCTGCCTCTGATTATCCAGCCAAAGCCCCGCCCTGACCCAAGTGTGAGTCAGCAGATGCCAGCCTGACCACCTTGCAACAACAGTTTTAACTGAAGAATGAGAAGTTTTACTGTTTTTTTAAATCTGGTCAGCAGAAAAGGAGTTTCTCAATTCTTTTGTCAATTTCACTACGAAGAACTATGACTCTGAGAAATCATTTGAGTTTCCAGCCCCATTTCCTCTCTACACGGGCCTTGACATCCTCAAAGTGAAATCTGGCAGGCTTTTGCTTTCTATCTGGCCCTTGGGGTTGGTCTGCAGACGGAGGTTCCCCCTGAGGCAGCCACTCAGAATGGCTAGATTTTGGGAAGACTGAATTCAGCCTGAAGCCTATGAGCCAACCAGAGCACACAGTTTCACTTCCATGCAGGTTTCTAGAAAAGTCCCAGAATTGTAACGCAACCTCACTGACCACAGCCCCACAGCCTGAACTAACCAACCTGGAAGTCTGGCCTTAGAGGCCCTCGGGTGTTTGAGGTCTGGACATCCACAAGCCGCAGCCTGTGCCTCTGGTCCTGGTTAGCAGGCAGTCCTGCTGGCTTCAGACGCACCCCCATTTTTTTGCATCGCATTTAAAGAAGTGACCAGCTTTGTTCTGGATACACACAATAGATGGAGCTGCCAGGGCTGGCTAGTGCTTGCCGTGGGGTCTCTAATAAGCACCTTCCGAGAACCAGGTATTGGGAATCTAAGAGCACACACCCCCCACTTTTGACAGAGAAATTCTGCTCCGGGGAGGGGGAAGAAACAAAACAGCCTCCCCCAAGTCAGAGCAGGGCAAGGCAGGAACCAGGCACTCCTGGTTGATCTCCCGTCACCCAGACCTGCTCCAGCTCCTTTTCTGGCTTGCAGCCGGGAAAGAGGCACATTCGCGCCCAGCCAGCCCAAGCCCAGGCAGGGGTCTTTCCAGAAAGCATTTCCTTTTTTTTTTTTTTTTTTTGAGAAAATCTTGCCGTGTCACCAGGCTGGAGTGCAGTGGTGCTCACTACAACCTCCGCCTCCCAGGATCAAGTGATTCTCCTGCCTTTGCCTCCCAAGTAGCTGGGACTATAGGCGTGCATCAACTAATTTTTATATTTTTAGTAGAGGCAGGGTTTCACCATGTTGGCCAGGATGGTCTTGATCTCTTGACCTTATGATCCACCTGCCTCAGCCTCCCAAAGTGCTGAGATTAGAGGTGTGAGCCACTGCACCAGGCCACCAGGAAGCATTTCTAAGCAGTGGCTGTGGTGTTTCCTGAGAGGGCAGGCCTGGCCAGTAGCTCCTCCATCCAGGCCTTTGAGTCAGCTTGGCTGCCTTCCCCGCCAGCCTTCAGGCTTGTAGTGGGAGCAAGGACTCTGCCTTAGTCACCACATCCAGAATCCCAGCCCAGCTCTGAGTGCCTGGGAGATACCAGGGACCCTTGTGGAGCCAGCTTCTGCCCGCAGGAAGACCGTGGACCCTACATCCACATGGTCCCAGCGTCCACCCGCCTGGCTCCCTTTCACTTCCTGGGCAGCCTCTCACCAGGAATGCACAGCTCTTGCAGGGCAGGGGTGGGGTTGATGAGTTCAGGTTTTTCCATGACTTGGGCGCAGTGGCTGCTTGGGGGGCGATAGGGGGCAGGAGGGGACCCTTGTCCTGAGTGGCTTCCTCGCTGACACCTCCATTCTCTAGGAGGCTGCCCGCTCTCACAGCACTACACCTCACACGCATAAAATGCTCTGTATATGTGTGAGGACATTTTAAGTCAATGAATCTCAACATTACTGTGCTAGATGCAGATTCCCAGGCCCTGTCTCTAAGAGACTCTGGATGGTGAGTTCAGGACTAGGCCTGGAACTTGTCTGTGAATGAACTGCTCAGGCGGCTCATCCAGGGGTCTGCTGACCTCAGCGAGAGGCCGTAGCTCAAGGATCCCTCCCTCCCTGTACCTGCAGAAGGGGTACAGTCTTCATAGACCCTCTCGGGAGCCCCCCACCCCAAATCTGCTTAGAGAACCGCATGGAGAGCCCAGCAGCAGCCCTAGCCCCAATAACAGAAAATGAGGGGCCAGCCAGGGACAGTGGAACAGGGGGAGCCCCCTAGCCCCGCTTGCAGAGCTTCTGGCCCACAGTCCCAGCATCCACCCTGGGAGCTTCGTAGCATCTTCTCTGAGGCTGCGCCAGCTGTTCTCACGGCTAAACCCCAGTCGGGCAGCCCTGGTCCCTGCTTCCTCCCCTCACTGCCCAGGGCCGTGGGTGTCGTGGTCGCAGGTCCTTCTGCTCTCTTCTCATGGCTGCCAACCAGGCTGCTGCAGGTCCCCACAGCCCTGACGCCCTAGGCTGCCGCTGCTTCATCTGACAACCCCACACATTTTCTGGATACCTTCAAACTGCCCCTCTGCCCCTTCCCTCTGAAAAGCTGTGTGAATTGAGGAACTGAAACCACTTTGTTTGACAAGTTATAAATAGCCAGGGCTCTCACCAAACCCAAAAAAGCCTCAGAACCTAAGAGAAAAAAATGTGTCACACACTCTGAGAACATCTATGTATTCTGCATTTAATTTTTAAGTTCAGGTCCCGGCATGGTGGCTCACACCTGTAATCCTAGCCCTTTGGGAGGCCAACATGGTGAAAACCCCATCTCTACAAAAAATACAATAATTAGCCAGGTGTGGTGGTGCACACCTGTAATCTCAGCTACTCAGAGGCTGAGGCAGAATCACCAGAACCCATGAGGCGGAGGTTAAAGTGAGCCATGATCACGCCACTGCACTCCAGCCTGGGTGACAAGAGCAAAACTCTATCTCGAGTAAGTAAGTAAATAAATTCAACTCAACAATTCAAGAGGTCTGGGTGAGAGCACCTGCTCTGTGCCAGGGGCGTGTGTATAGTTTCTGTTTCCTAATTATAAACCGAGTGTGGCTGCTTTGTCATGTTTGTCCCCCATGTTTATCTGAGTGCTGGGACAGCAGATCTCACACGCATGCCTGCTGGAGACTCTACCTGCTGAGTCAGAATTTCCAGGGGAAAGGGCTCACTTGGATATGTATTTTATTATTGAAAATAACACACATGGCAAGAAAAAAAAAGCAAGCAGGTAAACATTTCCAACCTCCACGGGATTCTCTTCTGCACTAGGATGGCAGCCTTTAGCCTAGACGACGCCCTCACACATGCCAGCTGCTAGCAGGTGTTTGATGAAAACTCAGCACAGCCTCTGAGCTTTGTCCCTGGCCCTGACGCCAGTGAGGCATGCTTCTCCCACACACGGGATAGATGGTTTTGAATGAAGCAGAGTGAATGTCATTTTCAGGGGTAGTTGCAAGAAGCCACACTCAGCAACGCTCTCTGAAGTGATTTCCAATAAAGGATTGCCCTTGCACAGGGCAGCTAACACCCCCACGCTCTGAGGACCTGGGATCCCCCAAATGTCCTTCTGCAATCTGCATTTAAACGCTGGCTGCTTTTTGGTTTTCGTTTCCTACAGGCTTCCATTCCAAACAACTCATTACAGGCTTGTTCAGTTTCTTATTTCTTATTTTCTAGTGGGTTCATGATTAGACACGCGATGCCTCATAGCGTCATGCTTGGATAAGCAATTTGCTGTTTCCACAGCTTCTCCAGGTGAATGCATCCGTTCCTCATAATGCTTCTGTGAGTCAGGCAAGGCCTTGGGATCCCATTATCCAGATGAAAAAGCAAAGCCCTCGGCGAGAATTCGTGATTTGCCAAGGCCAAGGCAATGAGTAAGAGGTCCTGCTTAATAAGTGTTTGTTGAATGCATATCTATTAATGCTAGAATTGATGTAATGACATTTATGGATTTTTTTCTTTTAATTCTAAAGGTAACACATGCTCATCATAGGGAATATCAGAAATATACAGAGAAAACAATTAAAATTACTTGCCAGTCCTATCACAAAAAAACTTGTTTATATCTCCTTCAGGTCTAGATTGCTATACATATTAAGATTCCAATGTCCATCCAATTTTGTATTTTGCATATTTTCATTGAAATTGTATAAGGATAACTTGTATAAGCTATTAGATATTTTTGAAATCAACATGTTAAGACATCCTGAAAAATAGTCATCATAGAGGTATAGCATAATTCATGTATCCATTTCCCTACTGGTATGCATAGAAATTGCTTCTATTTCCTTTCCACTATTATAAATAACTCTATCATGAACATCTTCATATTTACTTTCAAATAAGGTTTCTATTTTGCTCCTTGCAGCCCTGTCAAAGGGGGCCTATTTCAACTTCTTTCACATTGAGTTTCTTCCATCATTTTATTATTTTGGTTCTTCCTATTTTTTTCTAAAACTTGACACAATGTAGAAAGACAGTTCCTAATTCTCTCTCTGCAAATCCAGATATTTAAGAGCTTTCCTTCCAGGCTCTTTTCTGGACAAAACATTTATAACCGGTACAACTCCAAAATAGTACTCATTGCAACCTGGAGCTTGAAATGGGGAAAAAGAAAACAGTAAAAGCAATGAATGGCATATGCCTTTAAGTGAATAAAGTGCCAGGAAACATGAGCACACTTTTCTTCCAGGAAGATGCCCTCCAAGATGGCGGGGTGGCTGGGCCCTCTGGAGGAGACGTGAGGGCAGTTCCTGCTTGGGTGGATTCTTTCCACTCATGCAGGCACAGGATGATGGCCAACTCAGCTCTAAAGCCAGTGGCTCTAAAGTCAGGCCCACGGAAAGAGGCAAGTGGCTGATTCTGGAGCGAATTTTTGCTGCACTTGATGGGGAGCAAAGCTGTCCTGGAGAAGAGCGAGTCAGCTGGAAGTGGGGCTGACTGTTGCACATCAGCTGCCAAGGTGACAGCTACAGTACACCTGCTTCAGAAGCCTGCAGGGCAGCAGGTGCCTGGCTGAAGCCCACTTGTCTCAGAGAAATGGCCAACCACCATGTCCTTGCGAATGACCTTTGCAATCTGCTTCTGTACTCACCATCAGTATCTCTGTAGCCATAACTGCCAAAATGTGCACATAGTTATTAAAATATTGATTAAAGAAAACCAACAACCATTTATCATCATGGAAGAGTGGTTGTTAGTTGCTTTTATCTCCGCGGAGCTTCATGGGAAGCCTGAAAAAGCTCCCAATCATCATATTGTTTGGATGTTTTGAGCTGCCATTAGACTCAGAAGTGGTCACTTTCGTTTGTATTGGCGAGCTGGGGAGAAATCCAGCCTCCGAGTTTGGGAGCTGAGCAGCCATGCCCTACAGGTCCTGCTTCCAGATGCTTCTCCCCTAGCAAGTTCCTACAGTAGGGAAGAGGAAGCTCTGCTCTACGTTCTTGAACTTTGTTTTACTGTTTGTTTGTTTGCTTTTTTTTTTAACCAACAAAGTTCAGTTGGTGATTTTTGCAAAATTCCATCCCAATCATTTTTGTTTTCGTAATGACTCCCTACAACCACACTGTGCGCTGTCAAGTGGAAAAACAGAATCATAGGGGCCTGAAATGAGGATCCCAAACAGAAGACATAAAACCAAAAACACAATTCTGAGTCTTTCATTGCTTTCGCCTGAATCCAATCTTTCTTTATCGATGGGCCACTGCTTTTCTTATATTAGAAATTCCTCCTCTCCACAAAATTGGATTCCATTTTTGCACCAGAATCATTAGTTTTATTTTCCTCTAGACTTGGTAACAGCTGGGTGTCAGCCCTCTCAGTTGGCTACTCTTGTCACTAAAGGGCCTACCCGTGGGTGCTCTGGGTGATCAATGGCTCTTAAACACTTTCCCTATGGAATGTAGACTAGCCATGTCGGAAATGAACCATCAGAATACCAGGCATCCATCAGAAGGGAATCAGGGGGACGTGAATGTCACCCAACTCAGAGTCATTACCAGCCTTCTCGGGGAATGGTACCATCTTGGCTGGGTATTTAGACCTATGCTGTCCAAGGTGGTGGCCACTGGCCACATGGGGCTATTGGGCACACATAATGTGGCTGGATTTCAAAGATTTCATACAAAAAAGGAGAATGTAAAATATCTCAATACTTCAAATATCTTTACATACTCATTACTTTTCAAATGATCATACTTCCAATAACTGGCCTAAATAAAATATACTATTTTTTTATTTTGAGACAGAATTTCACTGTTTTTGCCCAGGCTGGAGTGCGATGGCATGATCTCGGCTCATGGCAACTTCCATCTCCCGGGTTCAAGCGATTCTCCTGTCTCAGCCTCCCAAATTGTTGAGATTACAGATGGGCGCTGCCACACCCAGCCATTGTTTTATTTTTAGTAGAGATGGGGTTTCTCCATGTTGGTCAGGCTGGAGCTGACCACCTCAGCCTCCTAAAGTGCTGGGATTACAGGCATGAGCCACTAAAGTATACTATTAAAGTGAACTTCACCTGCTTCTTTTTACTATTACAAAGTGGCTGCTGGAAAATTTACCATATGTGGCTCACATTATAGACTATTGGACAGCACTGGTTTGGGCAATTAAAATCATTCATTGGAAATCAGGGAAAATCCACTATTTATCCCAATAAGAGTGGCGAAACAAGGGCAGTGCCCTGTACTCTGCCCGGACTGCACGGCACAGGCCTCACACTGGGGAGCAGCCTCTGCTCTTTTTCTAGTCTATTTGCTGGGGAGCACTGAGCTGAGAGCCATCTATTGCTCACACTTGTCTCAGTGGTACAGAAATGAAACCAGGAAGTCTGCAGATAGAGATGGACCCAGCTGACAAGAGGTGGACTGCAAACCCCTTCCTTGTCTTGAGGCTGAAGTTATTCTTAGAGCTAAATTTGCAAATAAGAACAACCAAAGTCTTGTCCCTAAAGCAGCATTTTGTTTTCATCTCATTCTTCAATGTAATGCACGCTGGAAGTATCTAACCAGCCACTCACACTCTGAGGAATGTGAAAACCGACTGCACTTTCTGCCCATGTCCATAACATCCATATATATTATAGGATGAGCCACTGGACACTTAAATCCTAACATGGTGAAAGTCAAGTTTCTTTTCCCTTCTATCAGAACTGGCACCAATCCTGACACCTGGCGGAGCCCTCCCAGAGCCCCCGACTCGTCACAGGTGCCTCGCGCCCTCGTTGGTGCTGCCCCGCCCCTCCGCGGCGCTGCCCCGCCCCCTCCGCAGTGCTGCCCCAGCCGCCTGTTTCCTTTGGCTGCAGTTTCCCCGTCTGCCCTGACCTAGTAACCACTAGCAAATCTTCCTCTGCTGCTCCAGCGTGCAAGACGCTGTGCTAGGCCCGCATGTGCAGTATTTCATCTCATTCTTCCAGCAGCCCAGCAATTCAGGAGGTGCTATTTTGTCCTTGGTTCAGAGACGATGACTCTGCAGCTGGAAGGCTGAGCAGCCCACCCAGGACACAGTCCAGAGTGGCATGGTCTAGTCCAGGCTCTTGGCCTTTCCCCTGCAGGGAGAGGACTGAGTCCTCCCTCAGTGTCTCTTGGAGGGATCCCTCTGCACTCCTGTTCCCTGGCACAGGCCCAGCCTCATCTCCAACCTGAGCCCCTCAGCTCCCCCAACTCTTCCTCCTTGTCACCCCCACCTCTCTCGGACTTCTCCATCAGAGTCAGAATTCTTCAGCTCGCCTGGGACCCGCCCGGGCCTGTCCCTCAGTCAGTGGCAGCCATCTCCTTCTGCTTCTGTCCCCCAAGCCCAGGCCTGCCCCCAAAGCCCCACCTGTCACTCTGCTCCAGCCTTTGCTTCAACATCAGCCTCGAGTCCCATGTTCCAGCCCTGGGGCCTCGACACTGACCTGTCTCCCTGGACTTCATCTCCAGCTTTGCTGCTCAGTCTCACTCCGTACACACTCCTGACTGTGCTGTCAATTAGGGTAGGCATTTTTATTCCTTTCAAACCTTGTCTGACTGCCTGGATTCCAGACCCGTTCCGCCTGCTTGTGACGGGAGCTCCAGCCCCTAGCACTGCCTTAACCCCAATCAAGCAGCATGGTGAGGGCGTGAGCTCAGCGGCCAGGCAGGGCTTTGAGCTGTGCTCTGCCGCTTACTAGTTGAGAGGCTTTGGGAGTTACTCGTCTTTTGTGTGCTTCAGTTTCTCCAGCGTTAAAGTGGGAATCACAGTAGCCCCTGGCTCAGAGAGCTGCCGAGAGGACTGATGAGCATGTGGGACACATGCACATGGGGTCTGGGGACAGTGGGTGCTGCGGGGCGTTGGTCATCCTCCCTTCCACCCTCCAACCCCTGACCCCTGTTCTCTCTGCCGGCTCTGCTTTCTTGCCTGCTGACCCCTGCCTTGTGCAGCTACGACCCACCACGCGAACCAAATCCACTAATTACTCCGGGTACACCACGCTTGCCAGCTGAAGACATCTAGTTGGGGTCCCCATATTTTCCTGTTCAGTCACTAGTTTCTGAAATAACGCCTCCCTTCTCCTCGTCTCTGCTACCCTTCCACCCTCCCCCCTCATCCCAGTACCCTCTCCTCTGGCAATTTACAGCCTTCCTGTCTTGTGAACCCAGTCAGGGTGCATCTCTCTCCTCCAGAGGCCTCCCTCGATTAATCCCTCCTGATCCTCTCCTAGGCGCACGGTCTCTTCAGCTCTCACAAATTCAGTTCACATTACAGCAGTGGTTCTCAGCTGGGGGTGATTTTGTGCCCCAGGCACAATGTGGAGAGATTTGACATTTGACAATGTGGAGAGATGATTTTTTTGTCACAGTTCTGGTGGGTAGAGGCAGGGATGCTGCTAAATACCCTGCAATACACAGGGTTGGGGGTGGGCGCCCACAACAAGGAATTATCTGGCCACAGGGCATGGCCATAAACCCTGCATTACGATAATCTGTCCTTGTTGATGCTCCTCTGTTTTTAAAAAAGGAGCTGTCAGGGGCTGCAGTTGTGCGTGCTAGCCCTGCAGCTGGAATTCTTTGGATTCCTCTGTAGCACCTAAGACAATACCATGCCTAAGACGGATTAACTGATAATGATTAATTTTCTAAGTACACAGCTATCCAGGAACATTTTTCATTACATGTCTGGGATGTGTCATCCTATGATAAGAAATAGTCACATAAAGGTTTGAAAAGTCTGTTCTTTGAGAGAAAAATGGGGAATTCTCTTTGTAGTCACCAACCAAAAGTTTATTCAGCTACAGGACAGGCGGGCCGCTGCAAGGAAGGCCTGGGGGGTCGCAGCCTCATCAGCCGAGATCATGCAGACAAACCATTGGAGACCAGCTCCGTGTCTGTGTTCCTTTCTAGGAACATGAGCTTTTCGCTGGCATTCACAAAATTAATATTGTATATGATAGCAAAGCCTCATCATCTGCATCTAAAAGAAACATGCCTTTTCTTTCCTAGACTGGAAGTGGCATTGAGGAAGGTGCATCCAAATGATGTAAAATCCATGTTGAGTCCTTAAGGGACAGCTGGAAAAGAGAGAGGCCCTGGGAGAGAACCCCTGGCAACCATCACCGGGTCTGTCCAAGGTCTCTTCTAAAAACACGAGACCTGAATACAGGAGAGAGAAGACCACAGCTCTGCTCCCACCTTGGATGGCAGGATTGACGCACAGGTGTGCAGGCACCCATAACTCGGATGGGGGCTTACATAGAACACAGGTGACTCAGCCTGTAACTGACCCTGCCCAAAAGTCAACAGCTGAGGCAAGCTGATGAGAGCCATAGGCATTCCTGTGTGATTCCTGATAGATCTCTCTCTGCAGAGTACCACACCATCACAGTGATGATCAGAGAGGAAGAACAGCCTCGTCCCAAATGCCCATGTGTTTTACTTGCTGCCTCAAAAAGCTTAGAACTCTTTTTTTTTCTTTTTTTTTGAGACGGAGTCTCACTCTCTCACACATGCCGGAGTGCAGTGGTGTGATCTCGGCTTACTGCAACCTCCGCCTCCTGGGTTCAAGGGATTCTCCTGCCTCAGCCTCCAGAGTAGCTGGGACTAAGGCATGCGCCACCACACCTGGCTGATTTTTGTATTTTTAGTAGAGATGGGGTTTCACCATATTGGCCAGGCTGGTCTCGAACTCCTGACCTTGCGATCTGCCCACCGTGGACTTCCAAAGTGCTGGGATTACAGGCATGAGCCGCTGCACCCAGCCTTAGAATTCTTTCAAATGATTGAAAATAAAACAAATGAGATGGATATATCTGAGAGATTTCAGTTAAGTCTTTACACCCAATTCCTTGTCCTCTAAATCTGTGTGGTCCAGTGTGCGAGCTCCTAATCCTGTGTGCCTATCCTACAGAGCTCCTCAAGCGTGGCTAGTCTGAACTGAAAGGTACTATCAGTGTGAAAAAAGAATGTAAAATGTTCCATTGCACTTTTTTTTAATACCAAATATATATCAAAATAATATTTTGGATATTCTGGCTTAAGTGAAATATACTATTAAAATTAATTTCACCTGTTCCTTTTTTACTTTTTAAATGTCACTAACGGAACACGTGCAGTCTCGCCTGCGGCTTGCCTTACATTCCTTGTGGAGGTGCCACTCATCATCACACCAAGGGTGCTAGAGTTGGGTTTGTTAAAGGCAACAGCAGATTTTAACCCGCTTCTATTCTGTGGATTTCTACTGAAAGTAAAGAACAACTAGCCCATCCAGTCAAGGACACTTGGACTTCAAGTTTCCGTCCTTAAAGGAAAATAAAGAGATTTTTTTTAAGTGTACACTCCAAATTGTGATGGTATGTCACACGGCATTCATCCCCTTGGACGTCTACTTCCTCCTAGAAAGTGTTATCTACGGTTTCCAAATAAATGCTGTTCACTTCCGTCCATCTATGTCAGCCAAGCCCTTCCTCCAGGAGCCTTGGGAGGTAAATTTGGACAGATGAAGACGGTGGGGAATTTCTTACTCACCAAACACGGTGGCAGGAAGAGCCCTCATGGGACAATGCCACTGTCTTCCTGGACGCACCCCCATCTGCCTTCCCTGTCCTCTCTCTAAGTACCCGCTAGCTTCTGAGTGCTGCCCCCATGTCAGACTTTCAACTACACGGTAGCCATCAATCGACTCATGTCTGTAGGCAATGATTCTTAATCTCAGAACTTATCTACCAGAAACACAAAACGAACAGTTAATGTAGCTCCCATCCTTACATGTAAGTTTTCCAGGGCACAGAGGGAAGGGAGATGCAGCTCCCCCAGAGCAGGCTGCCAGCCGCCCCCCGGCCACAGCCTACAGGTCTAAAGTAAAGACGTGAGGGCAAAGGGTGAGTTGGGTTGATCGTGACAGGGGTTCTGAGGGCGATTATTATAGCAGAGTCTCAGTGATATCACAGACATGCATGTGGACCCCGAAGAGGATACCTCGACAAAGTCCTATGTTCACAGAGTGTGAGAACACGCGGATGACATGAGGGCCCCCATCATGAGGAAGAAAGATCCCATCCTTGCCAAACTCTAGTCTGGCATCTCTGAGGGCTCTTCCCAGCGAGACCCTGTGTCTGTTTCTGCAATGCCCAATTTTAGGAAGAATCCTGTGGAGTCAGGTTAGCCAGAACCCTCACCCTCAATATCAGATCACCTTCACTACTTGATGGGGTTCCTCATCCCCCACCGTCCCCCAGGGAATCTCTGACCGCCCTGGCCTGCCTGCGGTGGAATCCGGTTAGGCTGGTTTAGCCAGAAGACCCCTCAGCCCTGAGGCTCCCTCTTAGTGGCTTCCATCCACGGCCCCCAACCCTGCTCCTTGGCTGTGAATTCCCACTGTTCCTTGCTGTATTTGGAGCAGAGCCCGAGGCCTCTTCCCTACTGCAAACCCCACCACGCTGGTCCCTATGACCTTGCATGGGCTCCCTGAATAAAGTCTGCCTTCGTGTTTTAACAAATGTCTGAATAATTTTAACAATGAGGTGTGAGGGATGATCACGGGCACTCTGAGTATGTTATTCGGCAGATGGCTCTAGGTTAGATCAGACTCCCAGTCTCGATTCCAGCCACCAAAACCTTGCAGGTGTTTCTTAGGAGGCAGACTGTGGAAGGCTCCCGGGGCCTCTCCCTGAGAGGCTCTGCAGGGAAGGCTTGGCTTCTGGGACTGCAGCCCCTGCTCTCCAAGTCCTCTCTCGGGCTCAGCATGGCTGGGACTCTTTTCCATGCGGCTGCACCTGCTCAGCCTTCCCCAGTCTGTCTCCCCCAAGCCAGGTCCCGCCACACCTCCTTGCCTTGGTCCATTTCCTCTGTCCTCAGTGAGTCCTTTGTTTCATTTTGTTCCTGAGCTGCCTTTCATGCTACCTCTGCCCTTGGAATAAAAATGCCTCCCACTTCCCGAACACAAAGAGCCTGCCCACTCCCCTGATTAACATCCTCCAGGGGCATTTTTCTCCTGAGAAGCCCGCCTGGCCTCCTCTCCTCCTCATGCCCAGCTCATCCACCGCAGAGGGCTGTTCCAGAGGTCATTCTGCCCCACGTGCCGGCCGCCCTGCCGACTCTGGATGAAGGGTTTCATCTCCGGCTTCCTTCTAAAACACAATTGACTGACTCACTCCCTCACTCGAAAGAGCTACTGTTCCATCATCTTGCTTTATCCTCCCAAGTACACCAGTTAAAGTACTAATGATAGTAATCTTCCAGTGAGTCATTGAAATATCTGACTTATTTTGTGGTATCTACAGTTTGCTTGTTGAATTTACATGGGTGTGCACGGAGCTTTGCATTTTAAGATTATCAGAAGACGTCACTCCTTCTGTTTAAGCAGTGGAACTGTTGAAATAATCTTCTAAAGTAGAAGGATTTCACAACCAAGCAAAGGAGAAAGAGGGATTTATTTCCAGAATCCTAGAACGATAATGCTGGAATGGCTGTTTGCACTCAGTGGGTCTATTTTACAGACACTGAAATTAAGGCCCCGAGAAGTCAACACATTTCTCGGAGTCACACAGTAAGTTCATATGGTTATTTTAAACAAGTAACAATAAGGAATAAGATGCCACTTATCTCACAGGCACTGCAGGGAGGGAGGTGATTAAACGGAATGCTCAGAGTACAGGAATTTGTAGTTAGCCAAACTCTTGAAACTATGCCAGTTCTGGGAGTTTCCGTGGAGAGGAAGCGGGGCCTGTGCTGCAGAGGAAGGTCACCAGATGGGATGCGGAAAGGCCCCAGTGCTGGGCTTCTCACCTTCAGGTGACTCACCCGTGGTCTTGTTGAAAGGCAGATTCTGATTTACCAGGTGAGCGAGGGCCCATGGGTCTGCATTTCTATAAGCTGCTGGGTGACGCTGATGTTGCTCTTCCACGGACCTCACTTGAGTAGTAAAGATTTAGAGATTCCGTTTCAGAAGCCAAAAAGACAAAGGAGAGCTATACAGAACCTGGACTTGGAACCGGACCCCACGCCAGGGTCCCAGGCCTGTCACTGATTGGCGCTGTGTCAGCGGGTGGAGTTGCACCTGTCTGTCTCTGAGCCTCAGTTTACCCATCTGTAAAGCAAGGGATTTGTCCAGGATGACCTCCATGACTGCTGAGGTCCCTTTAAGCTGGACTGTCCCATGAACTCAGAGCCTGGCAGCAGCCTCACCCCAGGAAGAAAGGAGGGGACACGGAAAGCTGTCGTGGGAGGTGACGGACCCACGCATCACCAACTTTCTTGATACCCTTGGCTGGGTAAGTGTGGGCCTGGAATTTTCATTAACATGCTCCAGACCACTCGCTCCTTGCTTTGATCCGATTCTTGAACCATGCACATGGTCCCAAGTTTTCCATCCTTTCATGCCGCTTGGTCCTTTACTCCCCCACTCCACAGCAGCCCTGTCTTTCTTGCCCTCAGGGTGATCTTCTCCTCGCCCTAGTTATGCCATCACCCTTCCCCTTCCATGGCCCTGTATAGAAGAGCTGATTCTAATCACAGTACATTCTGGTTTTTAGCAGAGCATGTCAACATTGCTGTATGCCATCATCATCCTGCCGGCTTAACACAAACTCTGAAGTGACATTGGTGCAGTAAGACAAAGAGAGACTTCCCCTTACCTGAAGGGATATCCTGGCATTAGGGAGGAGTTCATTAATTCTACAGAAGAGATTTCGCATCTTTACATAGGTACACATACTACGCAAAGAGGAACATTCAGGATGAGAAAGCTGCAGTCTCTAGAGTGCCTGTGTGATGCCACAGTCTCTCTAGAGTGTCTGTGTGACACTGCGGTCTCTCTAGAGTGCCTGCGTGATGCTGCAGGTTCTCTAGGGTGCCTGTGTGATGCTGCGGTCTCTCTAGAGTGTCTGCATGATGCTGCGGTCTCTCTAGAGTGTCTGCGTGACACTGCGGTCTCTCTAGAGTGCCTGTGTGACGCTGCAGGTTCTCTAGGGTGCCTGCGTGACGCTGCAGTCTCTCTAGAGTGTCTGCATGATGCTGTGGTCTCTCTAGAGTGTCTGCGTGACACTGCTGCGGTCTCTCTAGAGTCTCTGCATGACGCTGCGGTCTCTCTAGAGTGTCTGCGTGACGCTGCGGTCTCTCTAGAGTGTCTGCATGATGCTGTGGTCTCTCTAGAGTGCCTGTGTGACGCTGCTGCGGTCTCTCTAGAGTGTCTGCGTGACGCTGCTGTGGTCTCTCTAGAGTGTCTGCGTGATGCTGCAGGTTCTCTAGGGTGCCTGCGTAACGCTGCGATCTCTCTAGAGTGTCTGTGTGACGCTGTGGTCTCGCCGCAGTCTCTAGAGTGTCTGTGTGACTCTGCAGTCTCTCTAGAGTGTCTGCGTGATGCTGTGGTCTCTCTAGAATGCCTGTGTGACGCTGCGGTCTCTCTAGAGTGTCTGCGTGACACTGCTGTGGTCTCTCTAGAGTGCCTGCGTGATGCTGCAGGTTCTCTAGGGTGCCTGTGTGACGCTGCAGTCTCTAGAGTGTCTGTGTGACGCTGTTGTGGTCTCTCTAGAGTGTGTGATGCTGTGATCTCTCTAGAGTGCCTATGTGATGTTGTGGTCTCTCTAGAATGCCTGTGTGAACTCAGGAATTCAGATTCCTAGGCTCAGTGCAGGCTGAGCACAAAAGTATGATCTCATCAAGTTAAATAACCCCCCCCACTCTCAATTTCTCTTCCTGTAAGGAGGAAAATGCCACTTCCCATCCACAAAGCTCTCCAGAGGACCAAGAAGACAATTCTGTGAAGGACGGTCCACCAGGAGAGAGGAGACACAAGACAGCTTTCTGGAGCTGTCATCCCACGTCCCCACACCAATCAGTGTATAGTAACATTGCCAACTTCAAGATCAAGGAAATATGTTTGCATCAGAAACTGGCTTCAGTTCCAACACATGGTACATTTCCACAAGTGTGGATTTCCACAGGAAGAATAAATAACACAGGCTTCCTTGAATGTCCTGGATGAAAACCACACATCCTTCCAAATCCCATGGAAAAACAACATCTCTGGACCCTTCCTTCCCTTAGAACTAGACCCTTCAAAATCTTGTGGTATTTCCCCAAATACCATAATTTTGAGTTGTGACATCTGGTTTCCAGCTCTCCCAGGCTGAGGTTTCTGTTTAAAGGGACATCAGGATCTTGACATCCTGAGCTGACACCCTGCACTTGTGAAGGAGCCTCGATGCTCCACTTCCTGGCATCTGTGCACTCTAGACGGTTCTAGCACTTTCCCCAGACAAGGAATCTACCCTTTTTTCTAGGATGTCCTTTTCTTCAGAAGCCTTTATCTCTTCCAGAAGGTAAGTCATACACGATGGGACTCCCCCACTCTCCCTAGCCTCAGACATCACAGAACGTTTAGACATCAGTGAAAATTCCACTGGAAAAAGGCCCCTGCATCTTCAAGAAGCTCTTGGAGCTTCTTGAAGATGGAAATTCTCTGAAGTTCCTCCTTCTCCACCCACTTGAGCCCAGGATTTGAGAAACAGGCCCACAAGCCACAGCATGCTGGGCACGGCTTTCTATTTTGAAGCTCAAGGCTGCGCTGGGGAGAGGATTGTGGTCCATGGGAAGGGGACGTGCCACTGCTCCAGGGAGCCAAGCATCGCTTGCTCAGGGCCTGGCTCCCCAAGGCAGCAGGAGCTGGGCAGGACCGCGCAGTGGGTAAGAGCATAGGGTGTTATATCAGATGGATGGGCGTTGGACTCCCAGCTCTGGCTAAGTGACCTCTGGCAAAACCCTTTTCTCCCAAGCACGGGCATCATCACAGGTATAACAGGACACGGATGGTGGGTAAATGCCACAGTGTGGCCGCATCCTGCATGGGGAGAGATGCTTCATCATCAACAGCCATGAACATTTTCCGGCCTGTTCATTAGGGCCCAGCAGATCAATCACACAGACGCATGGGAAAAGCACAGGGACTATTTCATTTCTTGGGCACAGGTAAGTGCTTAAAGCTGGTGGTAGAGGAGAAAGTCCAAAGGCTACTGAGGCGGCATCACAGTGACCGCCTAGAACAGGGCAGAAAGCAGCAGGGAGGGAGGATGGGCGAGGCAGCAAGGACGACCACACTGGCAGGTGCAATCCATTCTGCATGGAGCTCTGTGGCCTAGTCAGAGTGCATGGAAGGCTGAAAGGGCCACTGCAAATAAAAATTACACAAAGGCTGAATTGTGGTGACATTGGAGGTGAGTAGAAAGATGCAAATATGAGTTGGGGGAAATAGTCAGACTTGTTTTTTTTTTTTTTTTTTTTGAGATGGAGTCTCACTCTATTGCTCAGGCTGGAGCACAGTGGCACAGTCTTGGCTCACTGCAGCCTCCGTCTCCCAGGTTCAAGTGATTTTCCTGCCTCAGCCTCCTGAGTAGGTGAGATCACAGGCACCTGCCACACCCAGCTAATTTTTTTTTTTTTTGAGACAGAGTCTCGCTCTGTCGCCAGGTGCCAGGCTGGAGTGCAGTGGCGTGATCTCGGATCACTGCAACCTCCGCCTCCTGGGTTCAAGCAATTCTCTTGCCTCAGCCTCCTGAGTAGCTGGGACTACAGGCATGCGCCACCACGCCCAGCTAATTTTTGTATTTTTAGTACAGACGGGGTTTCACCATGTTGACCAGGACGGTCTCTATCTCTTGACCTCGTGATCCACCTGCCTTGGCCTCCCAAAGTGCTGGGACTACAGGTGTGAGCCACCGCACCTGGCCAGAAAATGTCACCTTCTGAAAAGAAAACTGGCAAAAGCAATCAACTTAGCCACCCGTAATGCCTGCTGTTTTGAGCCTGCCAACTTTTTCTGGGGGGAGGGGTGTGTATTCAACAGTATGGACAACTAGTATACAGTACAGACAACTAGTATACAGTACACAGTGACCGCACAGTGTCTCAAGATTCAATCACGGATCAATTGCAGCCAATAGACTACTCGTTAGGTAAAAATCAACGAAACCATCACATTTTAAAGCAATTTGATGGTGAATATTGACAACATAAAATGAAATTAATACTGCCTAAAAAAAAAAAACCCAAACAAAAAAATTCCCCACAATTGCATATGGTAAAAAAATAAAATCACAGAAAAAATGATCTTAGTAGAAATAATAGTTCTATAAAAAAAAATTCATAATGGCAGTGTTCATAACACTGATCAGTGAAAAATCTTAGTTACAAATTTTATGCAGAGAAGAAATTACTCCAATAAAAAGAATTTTAGTGAAATAGAAATGTAAATGAAAAAAAACTGGAAATAACTTGTGCAATAGGGAAAATTATGGTCTTAAATTAACTTAAATAGTCTTTTCCTGAGAAAGCATTTTCTCCAACAAAAATCCATTCGTGTCGTTAAAATTTCAATTAAAATGTTTCCACTCTTTTTTTTTTTTTTTGAGACAGAGTTTTGCTCTTTGTTGCCCAGGCTGGAGAGCAATGGCACAATCTCAGCTCACTGCAACCTCTGCCTCCCGGGTTCAAGAGATTGTCCTGTCTCAGCCTCCCGAGTAGCTGGGATTACAGGCATCTGCCACCACGCCTGGCTAATTTTTGTATTTTTAGTAGAGATGGGGTTTCACCATGTTGGCCAGGCTGGTCTCGAACTCCTGACCTCAGGTGATCCGCCCACCTTGGCCTCCGAGTGCTGGGATTAAAGGCATGAGCCACCGTGCCCGGCCAATGTTTCTACTCTTAAACACAGAATTAAGATATCTTGGGGTGGGGAGGAAGCCCAGCAAGTCAAATGAGTGGATCAAAACTTCCTGTGCTGGTGGAAGTCTTTCCAGGAGATGCTCTATCTAGGATGGGGTGGAACTGTGTTCATGACAAGTCCAGGCTTTCATAGGGTCAGGAAGTTGCTGTGCTGTGGTTTCTAAAAATCTCCTCCAGAGACTGTTTCAAGGATTAATTTAGGAAATAACGAAATATAAGCTTTACTCTTAGTACTGGTGATTGGTTCTACGTACTATAAGAAAATTTATGGATGATGAGAATTTGATCAAAGATGGGGGAAAAGGAAAGGGGGGAGTAGAGGAGGAAGGAGAGAAGGAGAGAAGAAACAGACACACACACGCACACACATGCACACACACATACAGGCGCATCCACCCTGCCTGGGGAAGTGGCATTCTACGCTGTCAGCAACACGTCCAGGGTGGAGATAATCAGTCTTCAAATTCTGCCACAATGCAGTGAATTTTTTTTGTTTTAGGCAGAGTCTTGCTCTGTCGCCAGGCTGGAGTGCAGTGGCGAAATCTTTGCTCACTGCAACCTCCAGTAAACAATTCCCCTGCCTCAGCCTCCTGAGTAGCTGGGACTACAGGTGTGCGCCACCATTCCTGGCTAACTTTTGGTATTTTTTTTTTAGTAGAGATGGGGTTTCACTGTGTTGGCCAGGATGGTCTGGATCTCCTCACCTCATGATCCTCCTGTCTCGGCCTCCCAAAGTGCTGGGATTACAGGTGTGAGCCACTGTGCCCGGCCAGAAGTGAATTTTTAAAAGTCCGCCAGCTTCCTTTGATCCTTTGATCTGGCTTCCACCCTTACCAAGCAAAGTCCATCATGTATATGGTATCTGGGTTACTGTGGCTTGGAGGAGGTGCCTCCTACATCACTAGCCTTGCTTTGGGGGCCAAATCGGCCCAGTTCCCATTTCAGCTCCTCGAGTCTCAGCATTGATCGATCAGGACTGTGGAGGGTGGGAAGAGAGCACACCTGTGGGAATGTGAAATCCTTTCCCCTATTTTGATCCCTGGAAAGGTCTACCCCTAATCGAAATTAAATGCTTTGATCCTGTGATTTCTAGTACAGTACTTGTCATTTTGTTCTAGCCCCAAATCAGTTGCTTAGGATCAAATCATCCTTGGGTGAGCTATAAAACCTGAGTTTCTGAAACTGAAGTATCTAAGCAAGCCTCCAGTGACCCCAGCTTCCCCGGCCCCCTGCTGCTATGCTTTGATGTCTTTTTAGCTGCAACCTAAGTCATTGGGAACATTCTTTCAGAAGAAAGAAGCATAAGGCATTTCAAGAGCCTTGAAACAGACTCTGAAGCCCAGAGCCCTCCTCCCCACCTGCTCCTCTCAGAAGTTTGAAGACAGGGGGAAGCTGTTTAAATCCTTGGCACATCTTCAATAAATTACTCAGATGGCTGATTCCAACAGGCCATTGTGGGCTTCTATAAGTAAGAGATCTACAATGGATTAGTCGAATGAATAACCCTAACAATAGAAAGTTTCCAAATCTATTTGTTCATTTTTCTTTCTTTAGCCAGATTGCACAACATAAATGTGTTAAGATTTCACTGAAACAACCTTATTTTCCAAAGCCAAATAGTATATGGGAGGACTCCTTATGAAGAATTAGATCAGTGATGGAAAAGACCCCAGCTTATGGGTGCCTGCACCCTTTTCTCCGCCTGGAGGACGTACAGCTAAGCTGGCAGGCAGCGGTCCCAAAGACATTGTACCAGCTCTGCCATTTGTTCCTGTCACACTTCAAAAAGCTTTTTATGAGAACCTCCATTTGTAGAAGGTAGAGAGAAAATTGGGTGGGAAAACAGAAGAATTAAACAAAACAAAAAAAAGACCCTTTACTACACATCTACAATGTGCCAGACATTTTTCCTATAATCGCTAATCCTGACAAGAACCTCAAAAGACCCATGCCATTACTCCTGTTTCACAGCTAAGAACACAGAGAGATAGGGTTTAGATAGCCGCATCGCTCATCTAAGGCACACAACTAGAGAAAGAGTGAACCAGGATTCAAACCCATGTCTGAGTGCGTCCAAACCACCGTCCACCGTCTCCTTCCCCTTCTCCTTCTGCTTCTTCCACCCTAACTTTTTCCTCTCTCCCTTCCCACTCTCCTCTTCCTTTTTTAAACCTTTTTATATAGGTGTAATTTATATACCACAGCAGTCACCAGGGAAAGTGTGCAATTCAGTGACTTGTAGTGAATTTATTGCATTGTGCAACCATCACCACGACCTAATTTCACACCATGTTCATAATCCCAATTGCTCAGGTCACGTGCAGTCAACCTGCACCCCGACCCTCCCAGCCCCAGGAAATCACTAATCTCCTTTCTGTCTCTGAAGGTTTGTCCTTTCTTGGACATTTTATACAAATGGAATCACACAGTACGTAGTCTTTTGTATCTGGCTTCTTTCCCTTAGCAAATGCCTCTAAGGTTCATCCATGTTGTAGCCTGTATCAACATTTTTCTTCCTTTTTATTGCTTCATGGAATCCCACTGTATGGATATACCACATATTGATCCTCAATTCATCCTGTGATGGACATCTGGGTTGTTAGGTGTCATGCAACTATGAATATTCATATACAAGTGTTTGTGTGGACACATGTTTTTATCCTCTCTTGAATATATGCCTAGGAGTGGAATTGCTGGGTCATATGGTAATTGTGTTCAGCTTTTGGAGAATTTTGAGAAACTGCTTTCCAAAACGGATGTACCATTTTACATTCCCACCAGTTTCTCCACATCCTCACCAGCATTTGTCATTGTCAGTCTTTCTGATTAGTGCTATCCTAGTGGGTATGAAGTGGCATCTCACAGTTTTTTTTTTTTTTTTTTTTTTGAGACGGAGTCTTGCTCTGTTGCCCAGGCTGGAGTGCAGTGGCATGATCTTGGCTCACTGCAACCTCCTCCTCCTGGATTCAAGCGATTCTCCTGCCTCAGGCTCCCGGGTAGCTGAGACTACAGGCTTGCACTACCACACCCAGCCGATTTTTGTATTTTTAGTAGAGACAGAGTTTTGCCATGTTGGCCAGGCTGGTCTCAAATTTCTGACCTCAAGTGATCGTCCTGCCTCGGCCTCCCAAAGCGCTGGGATCACAGGTGTTAGCCACTGTGCCCCGCCTTATCCACTTTGTAAGAAAGGTAGAAAGCCTGCTCCTAATTGTGCTGATTTTGCAGATGCACCTGCGGTAAGCTGGAAATGGGGATCACTGCAGGAAATTGCATCAGCCCCGTATGGGAGCTGGGCTCTTGCACTGAGAAGATTATCAAGTTACCTGCTCAGGTAATGTGGGCATAGACCACATAATTTTGAAGGAAACTAGGCTTGACTTCCCTCTCTCTCCCCAGTGATGTAAGAAGCTGGAAAGAAAATGTTCTGAAACCTGGACACCTGGGCTCTAGGCGCCAGCTCTGCCATCTTCACCCATTTAAGCCCCTCTTGGGGACTTAGATTCCTTATTTGTAAAATGGGTGTAATAATAAAGTTTTCCTTACAAGGTGGCTTAGATGTGAAAAAAACACAGCGATGGCCATGGATGGGCCTGACAAACGATGAAAGTGAATGTGGGTCTCAAAATTATGCACTAGCATGCCTGTCTTGGAATCCCATGATGCAGGAGCTAAGAAAGAGACTGTCCGCCCACTGCTGCTTCTCCCTCCGCCTCTTTCCTGCCTCAGGACACAAGACAGCTGCAGTCTAGCAGACGACACCACACACTCCACACACTCCCATTTCACTGTTCCCTTCCCAGGCAGCAGGGATGAAGGATGAAGGCAGATGTCGAGAGGACAAAGCTGTGCTTTAGCACTTGGGGAATGGTAGGACCAGAATAGGCACTTTTTAGCAAGATCCACAGCTCTATCTTCTAACAGTGTAGACGGGGAGCTCCCTCCAGCTTTAGTGGAGGCTGCAAAGGAAAGTCCATAGAATAGGAAGAGTTCTGGGAGAGAAATATCTCTGCCAAGCAATCTTTCAGGCCTAAACGTATGTTCACACCAAGTCGTCACAGCCCCTCTGCCGTGCTTGTGAAATTTATCAAAGCACCACAGCAATGCTACACATTCACCATTACAAACTTTTAAGAACAAAAAAAAGCTCTCTTTTTAATTAAAAAAAAAAACTTTAAAACTTTGTTGTGTAAGGGATTAGGATCTGTTTTAATATCTTCAAAATGGGTTGTAATACACTTTTTAGTATGGGCTTTAATATCTAAGCAAAAATAAAGCTATTTATCCAATGCGTATCACAGATACATGTTTATTATACCTCAATAAAGGAAATTCTCAATCCTTAGGCTGGATAAATAAGAAAGCAGTCTAAGATGTCACTTTTCTAGATTTGTATCATGGAAACTGGTCATGCTCCAATGACTGCAAAAGGGAAAAAGAGCAGGAACCTACAACTCTAGCTCTTTCAGGATGAATGCTGCTTAGGAGAACAGAGGTGAACACTTGGGTTTCAAAGAAACATCAGAAGCACAGCTCACAGGTGATGCTTTGCTCGTGTGGACCAGCAGTCCTGCCTCCAGGGCACCTGTCCTTCCAGCCTTACATCCCACCTCCTCTGCAGGTCATCCTACCCCCCTAGTAAACTAAGGAACGCTGACTTCCAGACTCCTTCCTTCCCAGCGTCAGCCCCTCCTGCATGGCCCTCGGCCTGCCTTCCCCACTGTGGCTGGGCCCCGGGGAGGGAAGTGACCAGAGGCCAGGGCAGACCTTCAGTGTTACCTATTTGCCTTTCCAGGTCAGCGGCTTCATCAGGCGTGGCCCGTGGGAGGACTCCAGGGTCGCTGAAGCTGGTGCGGAGCAGGGTCCCCATCACAAAGAAGAACAGGATGCCAGCGACTGCAGGGATGGCAGGGGTGATTTTCACCGCCAGGTACGGACAGCTACCGACGGGATGGACAGGCCGGGGAGAAGGGGAAGAGAGGAAATACAATGTCAGGAATCAACAGTAAGCAGTCTTCATCTTCTAAGAAGCCAAAAGCTTATTTGGAGGAGAGAAATTGATTTCCACGAAAAAATTCATCCCTTTTTATCGCTGTGAAAGATTTATGTTTGGGGAGTTCTGCGGTTCTCTCTTACGAACAGTTGAATCCCCACTCCCTAGCACAACAGTCCAAACCCTCTGCTCTCACAGGAAGACGCTGGCAGAAGAATGAAAATAGTCCGGCTTGTATAATCAGCCTAAGACACACAGAGCTTGTATAAATATACACGTGTCCTCCGAGCTGTAAACACAGTTCATGAGTCTATGAGATACCCCCACCCGCTCCTGGAATTACATAATAGAAGAAGACAGCAATTTAGAATGATCTTCGTGAGAGCCGGCCTTTCCCACTTGGGTCAAACGACTCACGGACTTTCAGCCAGCACCAAATGCTGAGGACTGTACGCCCACTTTGAAAGGGCAAGAAACCAATTTTCTGCGTTTTGGAGGTAATCTATTCCAAAGTGAATGAGTGATGGAAATGGACTTGCAGGCAAGTTTCTGAAGACGATTTAAGGGATTTCAGCAGCTGGAATAGAATCATCTTGTGTTTATCCAGAGGGCATCTGAGCTACCAACGGACAAACGGGGCCCAACTCTTAATTCAATCTCTTCGCTGGTGTCAGTCTGACAAGCTGAAGTGAAGCAGGGGTTGTTGTGAGTCAGGGAGAGGCGCCACTGGGACAGACTAAACTCTACACGAGGCCAGCCTCGGAAGTAGCGTCTGACATTTGGGCTCTGATCTGGGTATTCCAGAGCCCGGGCGGTTCTTGCCATGGCTCCTTGATGCAGTCAGATGCCTGGGCCTAAGTGAAGGATGGGATCTGCAGGGACCACAGTCGGTCCACTGTCACCACATAAAATAACATCATGGGCGCTGGGGAACGTGATGCAGAATCGTGGAATGAGAGCATCTAGCATGGAAAGCAATGCTAGATGGCCCACCTCATCAGAAGATGCTGTTCCAGGCCCTCAAGACGAAACAGAGAGGGGGAGCTGGAGAAGAAAGCATTGCAAAGCTCAGCTCTGCTCAGACTCAGAAGCAGACAGGGATCTTGCTCATGAATCCCTGGGAACCAGCACCCTACCGCTGTGCAGGTCCCGATGGGTGGCAAAGGGATGCTGGCATGAGTCTGAGACTTGCGAGCCACAAGCCATGATCCCCTTTGCTGAGACAAGTGACAGAACATTAGCACGCCAGCCTTCAAGAGGCCTGCACACGTAGACACATCTTCCTGGAACCATTGCTGACGTTGACAATGTGTACCGTGGTTGTGCAAGAGTTTCCTAGCAGGAGGAGATGTACAGCGAAGTATTTAGAAAT
Source organism: Cacajao melanocephalus (assembly GCA_963573385.1). Taxonomy (NCBI): domain Eukaryota; kingdom Metazoa; phylum Chordata; class Mammalia; order Primates; family Pitheciidae; genus Cacajao; species Cacajao melanocephalus. The sequence goes on from CAUYLG010043692.1 coordinate 131,946, forward strand.
CAAGTGTCATGATGTGTGCAGCTTACTCCCAAATAGTTCAGAAAAAATACTGTCTAGACAGAGCAAACGGGATAAAGTATTAGCAATACGTGAATCTGGGTTAAGGGTAAATGGATGCTCTTTGTACTACTTTTATTCTTGCTACTTTTCTGTAAGTTTGAAATTATTTAAAAATAAAAAGCTAAAAAAAGAAACACAGTCTATACTGAAGGCATGAAATTACCCTGGTATGAAATAATAGGTGTGTGTGTGTGTGTGTGTGTGTGTGTGCTATATATATAAACCCTGAATACATCTAATTTTAGTCAAAAATAATCCAGTTTAGTGAAATTTTTTTTTTTGTTACAAAATGGTTAGGGAAAAGAGCAACTGTGTAGAAGAGACTTTTCCAGAAAAACTTAAATTCACAATTCAACATAGTTTGAACAATGGCAGTGAATAAAAGAAGCCCACGTTTTTCCCCTTTTTCAAGATTAACAGATTTGAATAAGATGTCTGCACAGCAAAGCCAGCTTCAGCAAGGGCCCAGCTGGACGATGTGAACCAGACAGACCTGGTTAGGAGAGAGTGTTCCACATCAGGTGTTGACAGCTGTGATTTGACTCTATGGAGCTTCTCCAAGGATGGCTACTTCTGAATGGCCAGAACTCTCCCGTGAAGGTGACTTAGTGGAGCATAGGTTTTGGTGTACTTCTTTTTCCCTTTTTGGGTCTGCAAGGCAGCTTGGTTGACCTTAAAGGCTACATGCTCAACAGTGCCAAGGCTGCCCCTTGCTCTTACAGCAGGTTCTAGCATACCTTGCCCTCCACTGCTCCCAGTCCCGAGTGCAGTCCCAGCGGGGCTGGGATCTTCCACAGCTACCCCACTCCTCCAAGCTGACGCCTCTGTGGCCTCTCATCACCTCCATCCCCCAACCAGGATGTCCCCTGCCACATTCTCACTGCAGAGACAATACATTGTAGATTGTTATTGGCACTTGAACACACACTGATTTATTCAGAACCATCTCGGGGAAGGAGGAAAAGGCAAAGTCCAGTTGACACGGGGAGGCCCACTGCCTGCCAGGGTTCTCTCACTGCGCAGTGGGCTGGCGCACGTGGAGGAATCAGGGCATGGATCCAAAACGCAACTGTTTGTGTCTCCCTGGGAACCCTGCTCCTGCTCCTGTCCCTGCAGGAAATCTCAGGTGGGTCTAATGACTTCTCTGATCATACTATGAAGGTAATAGGAAGTCCTTGTCCCTTTAACTAGAAAACAGTCATTTAAGTAAATAAAAGAGTAATAATCCCAGTGCATAATTGTCTACCTTGATATGAAGTTAAGCACTCTCCACTTCCCCAGCCCTCCAGCTGCAGTTTCTGGCCCTTTCATGGTGGAGAAGAAAGCAGGTGGAGTAGAGAGCGAGGCAGGAAAGAGCCTACAGGAAGAGTTCTGTTACAAGGCAACTGTGTGCTCTGGGTCCATCAGATGGTTAAAACCGACTCTGCCTAAACTCGCATTGGCGAGTGCTTTGGAAGCCCTGGGGAACCTAGGTGCACGGCCCACCTGCATTTTTCTTCCTCATTCCCTCTTCTTAATAAGCAACAGCCAGCCTTCCTCCCACTCAGGGCCTTCCTTCCACCCTGTTTTGCCTCCAATCCCTCCTCTCAGAAACCCTCTCTGTCTTCTCTCCCCTGGGGACAGCTGGAACAGTGATCTCTATTTATTTATTTATTATGATTTTTTGAGACAGGGTTTCACTCTGTTGCCCAGGCTGGAATGCAGTGGTATGATCACGGCTCACGGCAGCTTTGAACTCCTGGGGCTCAAGGGATACTCCCAGCTCAGCCTCCTGAGTAGCTGGGACTACAGTCCTTCACTACCACGCCTGGCTTTTTCTGTGTTTTGTAGAGACAGGGTCTCACTTTGTTGCCTAGGCTGGTCTCAAACTCCTGGGCTCAAGTGATCCTCCTGCCTCGGCCTCCCAAAGTGCTGGGGTTACAGGCATGAGCCACCATGCCCGGCCTAGAACAGTGATCTCATCCCTACCTACCACGATCCCCCTCCTTCAGTCTGTCCCAACCACCACTGCCAGCTCTAATCACACGTGTCTCTACTCAAAAGCCCTCTGTGACCCCACTGTTGCTGCCAAATGAACCTCAAGCTCCTTATCTGGTGTCCAAGTCCCCCCAGTCACCTTCTTTCCCTCTGTCTCACTGCCCCTTCCTAAATCCCAGCAATGGCCACACCTAACATCTGGGCATCTCAAGTAGGCATGGGCTTTCACCAACCGTTGTGCTGCCTGTCCAGCCCACGTGTCTGGAACACCCGCCCCTCCCATTCAGCATGTTGATGCTCCCCAGCTTTCTAGTTCCAGCTCAACACCGCTTCCTGAAAAGCCTTGCTAGAGTTTCTGGGCTCACCCCTAAGCAGAAGTGATCGCTTCTTTCTCTGAACCTCCACCATGTTTTCCTTTGCTCCTCTCTTCGGGACATGTGGCTATTCGTGGACATGCTCCACGCACCTCACAAGATTAAAAGTCCTGGAGGGTGAGACTGGCCCCTGCTCCTCTTTGTGTCCTTTGTAGCACCTAGCAGGACGCCTCGCATGGTGGAAAATGCTACCAGGTTTGATAAATATTTGTTGAGTAGCTGAATGTATAGAATCCATTTAGTGAATTCTACTGTAACATCTGAAAGAGGAGGAAAGTCAAGTCACCTGTACCCTCAGCAACCATGGACCTGCTCTAGCACTTCTCAACTCTTGTCAGCTTGCTAGGTCCAGTAACTTCCTTCAGACAGATGCTAAGGCCTGGTCCCTTCCACGAGGCTCCCTCAGCTGAGAGAAGAGGATATTCCTGAGCTTGCTGAGCTGAGTGGGCCTCATGTTCACCTTCTGTGGGCATTTGCTGGAACCTATAAGACTCTCCATGTGCTACAGTTCTAGCAGATGAAGCACCATATGTCGATATCACTCTGTACAATGAATGCTAGGTGCTCTGTGACCGTCCCGTTCCACCAGCCTGTGTGTGTGACAGAGGACAGTGCTGAGTTTGTCCTAGAAATCCTCAGCAACTCCCTTTTGATAAAAGCAGCAGAATTCCCAACCCTAAACAAACAATGAGGTCAGGGCTACTGAGACACCTTCAAACTGCTGCTCAGAAAAAGCAGAGAGCATCTGTAGTCCTTGTGGTAAAGACAAGGCAATAAGCAGACCCTGCCCACAACTGTGAATGTTGATCTCCTGAAGGCGGTGAGACCAATGGGACATCTCAGTTAACCCAAAGACTGGCATAGCTTCACAGCTGAAGGAAGCGCTGTGCACAGTACGGCAAATTCTTAGCCTGAGCTCAGAGGACTTGAAAATGACTCCTTCATATTTCTGAGCAACTGTGGATGGGATCTCCAATGCTGAGTGCCATCTGTGTTGAGGAAGACTCCATCCCTGAGGGCCTGGATTTGATACAAGATGATGAGGCAGCTGCCAAAGATATAAACACCAAATGGAATCCTATTTCTGTCTCAAGAATTGTGACCTACATACAACTCAGGGCAGTGTAGCAAACAGGCTACAGGCATCTTAGTCTTCATGAAGCTGAATTGGAAAGTGACAGAGGGAAAAAATAAGAATCTGAAAGCATACGTCTTCATAACATAAAAGAAATTAGCTAATTTAGCACCAGATGCTAAAATGATGAGAAGCCTTTGCAGAGCTCTCCCTCCTCCAGTCACATACATCAGCAAGAGCTGTTTGATTTGGGATATGATGGTAAATACCGATGCACAAACCGTCAATGCATTGTACATTTGAGGTACAGAAATTCATTCCAGGTAATAATTAGAAATCACAGCACTGTCAAAAGAGTATATGGAATTTTTCAATTCTAGCAATCTTTTTGAATCTGTAGTAAAAATTGTTTTTGTGCTTTGATGTTTATACATGAAAAGTGGAACTGTTTTCCGGCACCATATTATCTGAGACCACCCAGTCGGCGTATTTGGTCATTAAAAAGCTGGACACATGGAAAGAGAGAGATATAAAATCATTTTAGCACCAAACAGATACTGACATCCCAGAATCAATACTGTCACTAATTCTATATTCACGTTTAGAGAATGGCTTACAGGTTAGAATTTGACATAAAGCTGATTCCTTGAACAAAACCCCTAAGACTAAATTAATTTCTTAAAAATTTGGATAGGAAATGTGGATTTCGTTATTGGGTAGTTAAGTCTCTCTGTTTTCCATAGGACATTCTTTGGGAGAAGATTAACTTTAAAACTAAACAAAACAATATTAACAAGATATAGCAAAGACATTAAAACCAAGTGCCCTTTGGAACAAGAAGTAGAGAATCTTTTCCCATATCAAAACCATTCAAGTCCTCTTTTAACATTTTGTCTATAAATGAATACACATAAAAAAAGTTTAATAGTAGCTCATGACTCCTGACTACAGCAAATGGCCTACATTTGATATTTTTGGTCTGTCCTGCACATATGAAAGCATAAACATGAGAATAACTGTTTTTTAGACATAACAATGAGGCATTTTCTATTTATTTATTTATTTAGTTGAGATGGAGTCTCGCTCTGTCATCAGGTTGGAGTGCAGTGGCACAATCTCAGCCCACTGCAACCTCCGCCTCAGCCTCTTGAGTAGCTGGGATTACAGGCACACATGTCACCACACCCACCTAATTTTTTTGTATTTTTAGTAGAGACGGGGTTTCATTATGTTGGGCAGGCTGGTCTCGAACTCGTGACCTCAGGTGATCTGCCCGCCTTGGCCTCCCAAAGTGCTGGGATTACAGGCATGAGCCACCGTGCCCAGCCAAGGCATGCATTTACTATTACACAGGAAGAGGAAGTGGCCTTGCTGCATTATTGCCGCACTTCAATTCAAGGAGTTTCTATTTTGCAGAAATCACAAAGTAACCTAGCATTTTAAATTTCAGATTCTTGATTGCAAAGCATTTCAATAATAAGTAGTTAAGGCAAACAATCACAAATGAAATAACCTGAGCCAATGACTCACAGGTCTGAAATAATAATAGAAAGCATTGTGAGAAATGGAGGTTTTCATGGTTGCAATAAAAATGACCCTTCTTCCTTTTCACATGAGTCACTGCAAAACAAATGTACTTTTCACTTACAGGCAGGAACATAAGCCCCATTCATTTTGTGATTTGCTCCTTAATCACATACTTAGAAATAAGTCTACCGCAACAAGGCAAAGATGAGCACGTTACTTGGAAACAAATAGAGAAAAAAGGAGATTCAGAAATCATACCCACTCACAACTCTAGAATAGGAAAAACCAAATAGATGATTTGATGAAACTCTCAAGACTGACATTCCCCTACAAGATCACGATGTCAGGACCCCGTGCCTGGAAAGCCCTTGGTGACTCACTGTGTTAATGACCCCAGATGCACACAGTCAGGAGTCTATGCCTGCCTGTACCAAAGGAGGGAATGTAAATCAGTGAGCCCAGGGATGAACATGGAAAATACGAGCAAAGCAAGCTGGAAGGAAAAGCGCAAACCCAGAAGCACGGAGGTGACAGCAGAGCTCCACGTAGCCATTTGTAGACTATAGAGGTAACATTCAGTTTCATCAAAGCTCAACCGCTCGTTTTTATACTCGTCTCTCTGTATACCTTTGTCGTATGAGAACTGTAGCTTTCGGGCTTGCTAAGGGAGGAGGAAGGTGAAGGTCACCCTACCAAGGTGAGGAACACCACTTAGGAAATCTGGTTTTCCCTGCAGGCCTTCCGGCTAGATACGGAGTTAGACAGGGACGTCTCCAAATACAGCACAGTCTTGCCCTGAACTTGCAGAGTTCCTGAGTGAGAAGAGGGGCTCCAGGCTCCAAGCACTGCTGTGAACGAAGAGCTAAGGAGGGGAGAAGAGGATAGTGCTCTCTTCCTCCTACCCGTGTGGCCCAAACACCCTCCAAGTGTGTGAGACAGAGTTAGTGTCCTTATTCTTTTTTTTAATATATATTTTATTGCATTTTAGGTTTTAGGGTACATGTGAAGAACATGCAAGATTGTTGCATAGGTACATACATGGCAATGTGGTTTGCTGCCTTCCTCTCCATCACCTATATCTGGCATTTCTCCCCATTAACTCAGGGCCTCCCAGACCACCCAGACAGATCTACTTGTAGACACAGAACCTGGGAATCTGTAGCTTTAAAATACAGGC